>JABYQE010000070.1:0-146364 GCA_022376435.1 Amylocystis lapponica
GCCATTCAAGCCCTCGCAGACAAATGTGTCCGGTCGTTCCCATGTGTCGTTCCAGGAAGTGCAGAGTCGAATATTGCACAACCATCTTGCCATGTGTAAACAGGATGGACGGGCCGTGTACATTGACGGAGAGTTGAGGGTCGTCTCCGTGTCTATCGACGGGGTGGGTTCTCTGTCATCGACGTGCGCCTTATTCATATATCTACATATGCTGATATGTTGTATTTGAAGTAGGAAACCCTCGTCCCGTCATTCGAGCTACTGTACGAACTTCCGAAGCCCATAGAGTCCCCTGCGACTGATTCACCACAACGTGAATACCCCTCTGCATCGTTTTCTGACACCTCAACATTGTTCGTATGCGACGGCTACGGCTATCTCTATGTCTTCCACATATCCTCAGGTCCCGCAGAATTACTCGGACAGTTTGAGTTATCAATTCCGCCCTCGTGTGGTTCATCGAAGAGCTCAGTGCCATTCCGCATCCACCAAGCCGTCCAAGCTACACCACAGACCGTCACTGTCATCCTATCATCGAAGCACTATCCTGCAGACGATGTTCTTCCTGCAGATCCGTCGCAGATCCGATCCAAGGGGTCGCCCGCCGAGTTCGACATATGGGCTGGAGAATTCGCTCTCCCGCTGACCCCCTCCCAGGCGCAGCCAGCTTCTCTGCAAATCGCATGGCATCGAAGGGGCACTGATGTTCCCCTTTACACCATTTTCGACGACGTCAGAAAGGCGTTCCTGTTCGTAGGCAGCTCTATCTATCGAGCCATCACAGTCACCCCTCCGACCACATACGAGCCATCCGTAGACGAACTTGCGCCCATTCCGCATTCAGGCGAGAACCTGGACATTACCATGGGCGATTCACGCCCGCCAAAACCTCCCCCCTATTCCTGGACGCAGACATCAGACTCGCTCACCGTCGCCCTCCCGCTCCCCTCTTCCACTCCCACCGAGAACATCAAAGTCACATTCTCCCCGCGCACACTGACCGTGCTCGTCCACACCGACTCCTCCACTCCCTCCCTCTCCGTCCCCCTGCCACACTACGCCCTCCAGCCGCTCTGGGACCTCGTCCACCCCTCCACGAGCCTCTGGACGTTCGACCGCGCCGCAGAACACACCTTCGGCCTCCTCACGCTCCACCTCGACAAGGCGCACGACGGCACGCGCTGGCCACAGCTCTTTTCGCCTAACGCGCCCGACGCAGACGTGCCAGAGACGCTCGACCCGTCCGAGCTGTACGCAATCCGCGAGGCGCTCGAGAAGTACACCGCCGCGCTTTCCGACGGGCCCGACCTCGGGCAGGGCATGCCGAGCCTCGCGGACGGCGAGATGGACGCGGAGGTGGACGCGGGCGTCGGGCGCGCCGTGTGCCTCTCGTGGGTGCGCGCGGACGGTGCAGTGCCGTCGTGGGCGGACGGCACGCCCGTGCAGCTGCTCTCGACGCCGTTCCCTGGCGGGGGCGCGGCGTCGGGGCCGTCGCTGGTGGTGAAGCATAGTCTGGACGGGCTCGTGTACGCGCTTGACGCGGGGGCGGGCCCGGATGATCCCCCGCGGTGGACACACGCGTCAACGTTCTGTGTGCTCGCGTTCGTGCTTGCGTCGAAGCGTGACACGCGGTTCACGCATCATGTGTCGTCGAAGGCGGTCTTTGCGTTTGAGAGCGGCTCGCAAGACTTGGGCGGGAACGTGTACATTTATCGCGGTGCGCCCGCGCGCGAGAAGTGGGCGAAGCAGGCCGTGCTGAAGATTGGTGGTGGATCTGCGGGGTCGCTCCTGGGCGTGGGCGCTGTTCGCACAAGCGCAGGGAAAACAGTTATGCTGTGTCTCTGTGAAGGGGAATTGATTGTGCTTCATGACGTACTATGAGATACAATACACTGTACACAGACTAAGCTAGCATGTGTATAGTGGAGTCGACAAGTATGGAACATGTACAACACAACACCGATTCACCAGATGTATATGAGCAAGAGAATGACGAGCAGTCACTGCAACAGAAAACATGATGCTGGGGTAGATTTATGGCACTATGAGGTTGAACCCGACAGAGAGAAAAAACATAGCACAGTCAAATAATAGTCACCAAGAGCGAACTGCAGTACACCTTCAATATTGAAACTGTCGCTCGAAACATGAGATTATCTGCCTTCACTATTGCGGTTTGTTCACTTGCGACCTGTGTGACTTATCTTGGCTTCATTTCGAACCGCGCCAGTAAAGGGCCTGCCCCTTTCGGGCCCCACTCAATTTCGTTGAATTACTTGTGACTGAACTCCTTCGTGTGCAAGTACGTCTGCATTGCTTGATGTACTCACAGCATGTACAGAGATCATGAACAACTCCAACCCTATCAGAGTGTACTCTGCGCTGCCCTTGCCTTCACGAGTGCGGATCTCGCATCCGATCGCGGCTTGATGATACACCTGAACGGCTCCGGGATGCTTTAAAGGCAGCCTCAGCTACCGAAATGAACGTCAGCATTATGGACCGCCCATACCTGACAAGATGTGGAGTGAAAGTAGGCTTGATCTCTTCATCTGAAGGCGCTGCTATGTCGAATGCGGCAAGAATAGTCGAAATCAGTATGAATATTGAGCTTTCGGCTAAGAATCTTCCGGGACATATCCTGACACAAACATGAATGAGAGCAAAATCGATGGACTTGTATGGCCACCAGGACGTACCTCCGAGAAAACCCGAAGGCCCACGTTGCTGGATCAGGGATGGACTGTATGGGGTCCAAGAACCTTTCCGGGATGAACGCATGTGGGTCATACTTCTCATTGGGCTCAAAGGCAATGGCCCTGGGTGGTGTCATGGTAAGACCAGAATACAGTGCTACTGACTCTTGCGTGCACATACCAGACATTAGGGATCACGACAGTCGACTTCGGGATCAAGTAGCCTTGGTACATGGCCTCTTCAGCCGAACGACGTGCAACACCTATCGAAGGTTTAGCAGAAGAACTGATCGCAGAGAATAAAACGAAAGGTACTCAGAGGCGTTACGGGGTGCCATCTCATGGTCTCCTTAATCAAAGCGTTCACGTATGGTAAGTGTGGACGGTCGGATATTGTAGGCAAGCGTCCAGTTCCAACGATTTGATCAATCTCGACCTGAGCCAGACGCTGTTTCTCCGGGTTCATCGCCATCGCTAGAATGAACACTTGTACAGTGGTACCAGTCTAACACCATGATGAGAAGACAGGCAATTGGTATGGGACATAGACGGTACCGTCTCGCTTCCCGCTACGAACCTCGGTCAGTAACAACGTCATGACATGATAGACATGCGGCGCACCTCCAAATAACGAACCCGCAAGCCACTTGACCCGGTGCTCTAGTTGAGCAGCATCTGCCGTGGCATTCTCTGTGTCCAGCAGGTCCTGTGTCAATGACGGTCGAGCAGTGCCCGTAGCCTGCGCATATGAATTAACAGGAATTCAATCGCTTGTGTATGACGCCCGTGTCATACCATCTCGCGCTTCACATACTCTATTGGCTTTGTGGTCACTTCATTTGCAATGGTCCTGGCTATAATCCCTTCTCTCCTGAATGGAACCCACGACGGGGCATACTTAACTGGGTAAAGATAAAAAAGTACGTTCTATAAGAGACTGCCGATATGAATTCTGGGGGACTCACGAATCGGTATCATGTCGCACAAATAAGTACCTGGTACCATTGCTTTATTAAGCCTCACCAGATTTTTCTCAGTAAGGTGGATGAACTGTGTGCAATGTATCATTGTTAAGAGATCACGACGTCTCACGCGAATATACCTACATCACGATCCGCTACATCGGTGGTCAGGCCATACGTGATAGACATGATAATTCGTCCAGCAGTTCTAGGCAATAGCGTTAAGTAAACTTACGAAGGTCCAGACCATTCCACGCCACTTACAATCCAACATGGCTGATGAAATCCTCGGGAGTCTTGAGGAGCATTTCGCCCAGTAACGCCGCCAGATCCTCCAGCATCGGGTGGTACCGCTGGCATGCCTTGGCGCTCATGGCAATGTGAGCGAGCTTCCGATGAGCACGCCACTCCTCACCATACTGTAGTAAAGGCGTGCTCTGACCCTTAGTCAGTTCAGCGGCCAGCTAAATGGTCAAATAATATACCTGCTCGATACCCATGAGTTCTCCGGCCATGACAAACCGGGGGCGATGTGAATAATTGGTTGCTTGCCCATCAAGCAGATCGTTCATCGCCTTCAGTGAGTTCAACACTAGAACATTGTTGCCGAGCCCCCGAAAGAACAGAAGATCGCCTGAAAAGACTCGGATGTAAGAACTGCTTCATAGCCGAGAAGCAGTCATTATGGCGTGCGTACCATATTGCTTCTTGTATTCCGTGAACTTGATCCATGCTTCTTGCGATATGACCTCGAGGATATTCCCGATAATTGGTTTCATGGGAGGTCCAGGCGGATATGGACGACTTTTGAAGTACTCGGACCACCAATACCTTTCGAGAAGGATGCAAAGTGCGAGGACGCCAATCGGTGCCCAATACTCAATGCCTGCTGGCATTGAGGTGAAGAGAGCGCTCATTCTGGGAGGTCAGAGAATGTATCGGTTCCCTTCTGCATTTGAAGCCCTGGGATACATAGGTACAGGCCGGCGGCCGTTTGTGCGCCTGAGTCAATGACGCCGATCGGAGAACAGGGCACACCGGATCGGCGCTCGCATAAGTTGAAACCTCTTACTGTGCATCATGCATTCATGATGTACAGACGCGCCCCTGTTACCGCGGCTTAGTGGTGAGAAATATGCTGCACCACAGTATTCATTCACGACGCACCTACATCTGATACCGCACTATGACGGATCTGAAGAGCCATGCGCAGAACAGTACATGCTTATGCCAAACGTGTTGTCACTTGGGAGCGCCAGACGTCGAGTGTAGTACCTCTCACTTCCACTGCCAGGAATTCATCCAGTAAGAGATGTTCTTGTTGGCGGACAGTGGACACGCAGACTCCGCTCAGGCCGAACGGCTAAATGAACACAGAGATCTAGATTCTACGCGACGCCAGCACTGGTGGCATATGCCTCTCCATAGCCATCCGGAGGCCGTTACCAACTAGAATTCGCTGTAAAATCACACCAGCTTGCCAGCGCATCTGCCTTGCAATCGCTGGCTCGGGATGTGATGTCACTCTTCCAGATGGAGAATCTGGGACCCCCCTCCAGACACAAAACACAGTCCAGAGTACCTCTCAGCCAAGCTTCGTTGGCTCTTCGACTCGTTTTCGGCATCTTTTGTGCCAGCGCGCACCCTCCGACTTGACTACGATCAACTTTGAATACTGCGCCTATGATTCTCCCTCCCACCGACAGACTGGGGCGATGGGCCGCTTTCGTGTCCCGCTATGTCGTCCGCGGCGCTTCCAGACCCTATTCGGACAGTAAGTGTGGCCGTCGGCGCGTAGTGACTACAAGTTCACTTGTGGCTTTCGAGTCCTACGTCTGGCTGTTCCCATATGTCGTTCCAGGATATGCAGAGTTGTATCTTTCACGGTATGTGTAGCCAAGATGAACGAGCAGTGTACACTGATGACGGAGAGTTGAAAGTCATCTCTGTGTCTATCGACGAGGTGGGTTCTCTGCGGTCGACACGCACTCATGTATCATATTTCCGTAGGTTATATTTGAAACAAGGAATGCTGTACGGACTTCCCAAGCCGATAGCGTCCTTGCGACTCACAGGCCTTGGGCGGGAATGCGGCGCGCCCGGGCACGCGAGAAATGGATGAAACATGCCGTGCGAGGTGCATCCGCAAGGTCGCCGTAGGCCTGGAGATTATGTCTCTGTGAAGGGGAGTTGATTGTGCTTATGGCGTACTATGAGATACAATACACTATAAGCAGACTAGCTATAGGCTAGCATATGTGTACGTCGAATCGACATGTACAGAACATGTACAACACAACACCGATTATCAGATGTATACACCGAGGCACGAGAATGACGAGCTGTAACGACGGAAAACATGACGCCGGGATAGATAAGGCTGAACCCAACAGAGAGAGAGAAGGAAAACACAACACAGGAATAATAGTCACCAAGATTGCTACACGGGTAATGCTACACCTTCAACGGACTGTCGCTCGAGTCCATGAGACCCTCTGCCATCACCACTGCGCTCGGGACATCTGGCCCCGGCACAGACTCAAATTGTTCGATCTTCGAATCGCCATTCATCACGGGTATTGGTGGAGGCGGCGCCTCGCCCTGCAGCTCATGTGAGCTCTGAGGAAGGTCCTTCTTGGTCAGAGGCTCCGCATCCCCGTTGACCGTCTCCTCGTCATCGATGTCTCCCATCGGCACGTCGCCGTCCATGTCATCCGACTCGTAGTCCACGCCCCGCTCCAGTTCATCCAGCTGGTCTCGCAGGCTCTTCGTCACGTCCGGCTGGTCCACCTGCGGGTACCCGAACGCATCGCTGAAAAACGAGCGCGCATTCGAGCCCTCCGCGTTCAGCTCCTCGTCCCCGCTGTCGTCGTCGTCGCTATCATCGTTGTCGAACATGAGCGAACCCCCGCTCAGAATACCCGAGCCGGGGCCGAACGAGATCCCGCCGTTGCTCCCCAGCACCCGCGCGAAGCCGCCAAAGCCGCCGCTCGAGACCGAGTTGCCGTTCGAGTTCCCGGGTGTGCGCTGCGACTCTCGTGCCCGCGCCCGCGCCTCAAACGCCTCCTTCCGCGCCTTGTACGACATGAAGTACAGCTCCGGGATCTTGTCGGGTGTGTCGTAGCCGTACTTGTTCTTCACCCGATCCGTGACCCAGTCGTACCACTGATCGACGGTACGACCATGCAGTAGGGCAACGACAAGGACCGTCATGTTGTCGCAACCGATGCCGGCGCCCGAATTCGTGTCCGGTGCCAGACAGAGTTCGCAAAGCTCCTCGCAAACTTCCGGAAGGCGCTTGCCCTGGGAAACCAGCAGCCGCACCACATTCACCACTTGCTGTGACGTCAGGCAGTCCCAAATACCTGCCGAAGCAAAAGATTGAAAAGTCTATCACAGCGGGAATGATTTGCGGACAAACCATCACAGGCAATGATCAGGAACTCGTCATCCTCAGTGATTTGATGTTCAATGATGTCCGGATTGCACGTGATAATTTGTGCCTCCGGCGAGAGTGAGGTGTTCTTTTTGTAGTCAAAATCACCCAGCGCTCTGGCCAGTGCCAGGTTGCCTGAGAGGCGCATATGTTCGAATGCATAGACAGTAGATGCAATGTAACCCACGCACCGTTGACACGTCCGAACTCGATATAACCTCCGGCAGCAACAACACGAGATTTCTCCGCTGGACAGAACATGAAAGTGAGCTTCGAAAAGCGAACTAGTATGGGGTGACGTACTCTCGTTTTGGGGTTTGTGGTCATAACTGAGTGGCTTGACTTCGCCCTTCACGCTGATCACAGACCGTGAATCGCCTGCATTGGCCTGTGAGGAGAGAATTCAGCGAGAGGGGAGCCGATGGTCATGAGCCTACCGAGCACAGCATTGATGGATGGGTTAACGTACAACGTAGATCTTGCCTTCATGTGTGACCAGAGCTGCGACCGCTGTGCACCCGGACATGTCCCGTGTGAAAGCTGGATCTATCGACGCAACATGAGTGGTCCAAACGACAGATAGAACACAGCGACTCACTTGAGCGCATGTCGGCATCGGTCCCCAAGAATGCATTCTTCAATGCAGCAGGGTACTCCCTCTTCTGGTATGCTTCGTCCGAAAGCAATCGCTTGTGCACGTTCTCGCCGGCATACTTGGCGACCGCTCCGCCTTGATATGTGAACTGAGGTTGACCGCACTGCAACCGAGCCCCACGGGATACACGCACCACCATGCCCATCATAAACAGCAAAGAACGTATTCGGCTCATCGGTTCCCTCATCGAGTTCTAGAGCAATTGTGTGCGCATCCTCCATGGCTTGAAAACAGAATGATGTCAGGGTCTCCGTCAAATGCGAGTGCAGAAGGCACAGTCAGAGCTAGCCTGCTCGGAACAGCGAGAGGCATCGTTCTCGCGATACGCAGAGGCAAGGCGGGCAAGATACAGCTGAACACAACTCACAGATTCTCCAACCCTGCATCTCCGACACTGCATAGTGAAATTTACTGTTGCTGCCATGGTCTGTGGTCTTTGCGGTTGCTGCGGAGAGAAAAAGGTGAGCTGGTGAAGACAGTGCAGTGAAGCGGCAGACAGACCAGGCGAAGAGAGCGTTTGACCCTGCGAGAATCATAAGCGAAAGTGCGTGGAGGGGGTAGCCGCGACGCACCATAATTGATGTCTGATAACTGGAAATGCAGCCGGAAATGAGAGATCGTAGCGGATTATGGATGCACGCCGCTGACAGACGGAGGCCTCGCGGGAAATGAAGAAGGCGGAAGACTGGGCCGAGGATTAGCGGGCAGGCGGTGGTCGTGTGGTCGGATGTCGAGTCAAGCCTGCTGTTGACGAGTATTTGCGGGCGAAAATCGTGAGTGGAGCCGCAGGCGGTGAGTGCCCAATTAGGCACCCGTGCCGCCTTCGCTCTCTCGCGCCTTCCCATGCCGTCTCGGCCAGCCACCCTCTCTGGCCACAGCTTCCGCCGCGGGCTCATGTGCTTCCATGTATCTCTGAGTTACGAACGCTGAACGGCGCTGAACAATCTGACCAGCCAATGTTTTTCCGCCAAGGGAAGATCCCAGATAAGATCCTACGGTACATACACAGCCGCCAACTACAGCAAACATAGCAAATAACATTATATGTAGCGACTGCTCATCTCTTCGCACTCTTGCCCCGCTTCGCACTCGGACGCGTAGACTGACCCCCTTCCGGAGGCCCCGGTGTGCGCCCCCGCTCGACCTTGGTGTCACGGGGTCTCCCACGGAGCCCCGTCTCACGCACGGCATCCTCGTCTTCCCCCGCAGACTCATCACTCACAATTACAGCCCGCGCTTTCCCCTTCGCAGCCGCCGGAGCGCTCGGCTGTGACGATCGCCTTGACGTATCGTCCGCGACGCTCTTGCTCCTGCCTCGCTGATGACCGCCAGCGGCAATCTCCACATGCCCTCGCCGCGGGTGCGTGGCCGCGTCTTCGGCCCCGTCATGTCTCTGCGGGGTCACAGGGAGCGGCCTGTCATTGTCGTCGAGCTTGAAGGACACTCTGCGCCCACGCGACTTGCTCCGCGCCCTCTCGGGCTTTGAGCGCTCGATGGGGGACGACGGCTCCGACGGCGGCAGCGGCGACGAAGGCGGCAGGGTGCCGTCTGAGAACATCGGATTGAACGGATATGGGAACGGATATGCGTGTGGTGGGACAGCATACGCGGAAGATCCAGCGTCGGAGCTCGACGGCTCGTACGCGCGTCGCTGCTCTCTATGAGGCGGTGTGAACGGAGGCCAAGGCGCGGGGGGCATTGCGTAGGGCGCAGGATACCCGGGCGGATAGCCTTGCCCTGGCGACGACGCGGAAGTCGCATTCATGAGATACGACAAGTGATGGATTGCTTGTGCGATACGGAACTGCGCTTGTGGATCCGGAGGCACAGCATGCTGGTACTGACCATGTTTGTCGTGGTGCCGCGGAGTGAACGGCATCGGAGGCGGGTACATGAACGCATATGGGTCCGGTGGGGGTATCTGAGGTGCACGGGAATGTGCACGCGAGTGACTGCGGCGTTCTCGCTCTGAGGTACCGTCTGCACCATGAAACGCACCATAAGCAAATGATTATAACGACTACGTGACACTGCATACCGCTTTCGTCTCCGGAATGCGATGGAGATACTGAGGTGGTGCGCCTTGAAGCATAACTAGCTGCGCGAGCGCGTCCTGACCTTGGTTTCTCTTTGGGGCTAATTTTCGATTTCACGTGGGCAACGGGAGATATGTCGACGGAAGGTTGCTCGTTTGTGGATTGTCCGAATGCTGGAGACGAAGAGACGATGCGCTTGCGTTTCCCCGTGCGGGAAGGCAGACCATGAGAAGTCTTGGGTGTAGTACCAACATCGTCCGACTTCTGCTTCGCTTTGGCCTTCCCCCTCGGCTTCGCCTTCTGCGCGGTCTTCTTGGCCTCCGTATTGCTCACTTGGCCATCCGGGTGTTCGGTGTCTGACTGGGCATGCGAGTCGACGAAGCTGGGTAGATCCTTGCCTTTTCCCTTCTCCTTCCGCGTTAGGCGGCGCTCGGGATCAGACACCTCGCCTTCGTGGTTGTTATGTTCGTCTTGGCGTCGTGCCTTCGATAAATGCAGGTTGTCATCTGTGATCTTGACAGTTGTGGAGGGTCGGCGAGACCGCCGGGTCAGCACCACTTCTGCCGTGTGGACTGTCTTTGGTGTCTTTGTGGGCTTCAATTTTGTGATACACGACTCTGCGGGAGGGTCCCGTGGTGGAAGCGGTGCGACTGCCGTTGAGGAGCCTGTAGGCGTGTCCGCAGAGTGTTGTGCGCCCTTGTACGCAGGCCTCGGTCTAGGCCTCACGCGAGGAGGTGGAGGTGGCGAGGGGTATTCAATATCACAACTCTGCAGCACATCCGGGGTGTTTTCTACAGCGGAAACAGAAGAGCGCGGTGGCGTAAAGAGCTGAGTGATAGGTTCCGGAGAAGGTGGAGGGGGTGTTTTGAATTCGCTGCGTGGAGGAGTCTTTGGTAGTCTTGCCTGTGGTCTTGACTTGGAACGCGCACGCGATGCTGGTCTACTGGGCCCACGCGCAGGTGCCCTGGATTTGGCGCGCTGCGGGGGAGGCGGAGGGGAAGGGGAAGGGGAATCTGTGAGATCTATCACATCTTCGTCTGGAGGTCGTTGTCCTGTTCGTGGGCGCGGAGCAGGTGTGGACACGTCGAAATCCCAAGTGGCGAATTCGTCCTCAGATTCGTCGTCAGAGGGAACACGAAGCAAAGCTTTCTGGACCGCGGGCGCCTTGACCTTAGTTGGGGCCACAGGATGTCCGGCTTCTTCCTCGTAGGCCACACTTGCCCCATCCCCGTCATATATGCTCACTCCGTCATCCTCGCCCTCCGCAGACTGCACCTCGTCCCCGTTCTCACCGCGGAAGAGATTGGGCCAATTCAGACCTAGACTCTCACCACGCAAGAGCATCGGGTCAACCTCTTCATCTTCCTCGTCATCACCGTGCAGCTCCTTTCTCCGCTGCTCGGCCTCCAAAAACTCGCGCAGATCCTCCGCGTCCGCCGGGTCCATCGCTCGCACAGGCGGCACGTGCAGTTTCTCCTTTTCCATCTCCAGCTCGTCCGAGATGTTCGCCTCGGGTGCGAATGCATCGATCTCGTCGACGTCGTCGTCCTCATTTTCGGGAGGCCCGCCGCCCTCACTGGCAGTATCGGTAGCGTTCGCGTCCGATGCGCCATCTCCGGCGGCAAAGTAGCCCAGGTCGTAGATGTGGTCCACGCCTTGCAGGACGCCACGGTTTTTATGCAGCGAGCCATCGCGCAGGTCTATGATGTCGTCCTCGTCCAGCGGGCGATTGTAGCGCTCGCCTAGCTGAGACCAAAAGTTCATCAGACGCAGTGAGGACGCTCGCCTGTCTTCGTCGATCTGATTGGCGTCAGGCTGTGCGGAGGACGAGGGTGTCGAGGCTGAGAATGCACTCGAGGGCGTCGACGCGAGGCGTGGTCTCTTGGCGGAGGGCGCCCTGTCCGTTCTACGGCCGCGAGAGGCATACGAGGAACGAGAAGACGGTGGCGACGCGGAGGGGGTGATGAGGGCAAAGCGGGGAGGCAGATCCTTGCGGGTCGAGGGATTCGTCCGTCCGTCCATGACCGTTCAGCAGCGCGGCAGCCAGCCGTTCAACGTCCTCGCCCAATCCGGAAGGCGCTTTCAGTCTCCGACCGTAACAGGCACGTGGCCGTGCCACAAGACGCGTCCCGCCCGACGCGTTGCCACCGTTTTCAAGTTGAGGCGATTACGTACGTTTCATTTGTGCGCCATGTACACAGGAAAATATGTTACAGCTATGAAAGCGCGCGGCTTACCGTTTTACATTCGACCATCACTCCGGATCCGAGTTTCTGTTCACAACTTCCCACCAGCACCGGGCTGTCATCATGAGGCCAGTGTAGCAAGCGCACATACAGTTGAGAGACGCTAGTTTCGCAGTGATCCCATGGCAGTTGAGCCACAAATCGCCCCTTCCTTCTATACATACTCGCGCATTACTCTCACACTGGCGCATTGCAACAGCATGGGCTTAGCGAGGTCACATTTCAAAATACCATTGGGTCGAATGAGTATAGGGTCGGGGGTTATCAGCAACACAGTCCGCAGACACATCCGTTATTCCAAAATGGAACAGTGGTCAACATCAAGTGAGAACGCAGTAACAACGAGGCGATGGATGTTCCAACCTAGCCGCGATACCGCAACTCACGCCTCGACCGGTCCAGCCATCGCTCGGGCCACAGATATCCACTATCAAGGGTCCAATAGTGAATCGCATGACAACCCTGTGTCCAGTTGACGCACGGTAATGAAATGAAGAAGCAATCTTGGTGACGTCCGTCCTATGTCATTCTCACCGCCCGATTCTCGTGACAGCTCGAGCGTCGGACGGGTATCGGAAATGAAAAGGAATGCGTTGATTAAACCTCACGTGAAGGAAGTCTACCTCACGATCTCGCAGCTTGAGAACGACGTCGATCGCAGGCCGGCGAACCGCAGGGACGGGACACCCATTGAGGTGAGCCGCTCCCCATGACGGTGGACGTGGTGTTTCAAGGTCGAAAAGTAGCCACACGAGAAAGCCGTCATGCGGTGTGGTTTCAGCGAGAAGTGAGCGTGGCCAAGGAGCAACAACTCGCCGTGGCAAGGGAACCGTTACACGGGTGGCGGGCCGCGGCATCATAATCTCATGGCTCGGCGCTAGATTCTCAACCTAGAGCAAGGATCATAAGGAATCTCACCTCCTACCTTCCAAGGAAATATTGTTCCAGAGTCGGGAAACTGTCATTAAGATAAAAATCTGTCCAACATCAGTATAGAGTGGATAGGAGCCCACGAAGGGCACCAGAAGATATTTGTCGGTGACATGCCTCATTCCGACCTGTTGAGAGAAGACGATCATATGGCAACGTTTGTGATACTAAATTCACACTGGCCTCCACTCACCTATTTGACCCATTGGCTGTAGGGACGGTTGCATGTGAGGATGGTCCGCTGCATTCAGAGCGTCTCCACTAAGCTGGGATCACTCGGCCATGGTCACGCTGAGACCGCACAGAGAGGTGTCATCGCAGAGACACATCGATCCATCTACGCAATTTTCGACGTGGGCTTGGTAAGAATTGAGGGTCCTGCCAGATTGATGCATCGATAACTATCAGAGAGGATTAGTTCATCCGAGGCGAACATACGTACCAGGGCCGGTAGTGGACAGCTTCGGAAGATAAACCATTTACTGGCAAGATGTTCCGTTGGCGTAGTGAGAGCGGCATGTACCAGGATGTCGCAAAGACGGAACCAGTGGTTCCTGTTGATTGACATTCAGAGGTCAATTCTCCGGCTGTTGGGGTCAACAAAAGGGTGCGTTCGACCAGATTGTCGTCGGTATTCGATGAGGTCGAGCGAGAGATCTACGCAGTGCAGATGACCTGGGACGATCGTTAGTTTTCGGCAGGCGCCGCTTACAGGCCGTTACTTCATTTGGTAAGCAACACCTCTCCCGAACTTGTTCAAGCAAGTTGTCTCAAATGTCTAGCGGCTCAGTCGACTCCTGCAGCACAGGAATGCTCACGAACAGAAGATCATCCAGATGCGAGCCTCGGTAAGAGTCCGGCCGTTCTTGCGCTCCAGGACTTGCACTAGTACTCGCGACATGTGGATCAGCTCGCGATCCGCGTTGCTTGACGCAGTATTTCAATGCGTTCTCGGCACCAGCTTCCCCGAGTTGGGTGTGCGGGGCAGAAGCACGTCAATAGTAGGCTTGTGGTGTGGCGCCGTGCTGCTCTCGAGCTCCTGGACGTGGTCCTCCAATCCTGCTTATCGCTTGCCTTCGCCGCAGTTCAGCCGAAAACTACCGACCTTCCAAGGGCTTCTATTATGACACTGTGTTGGGCCTTTCTGCCGCTCGTGTGACCTCTGGATTCCGGTTGCTAGACCAGAGTCCCCATATAACATGAGAACTGAGTTACAGTTGCACCATGCTGAACACTTCCTTCGATGTTCGAGATTGTATCCTCCATGGATACGATGTCCGCGAGCTCGTCCTCCGTACAACGTCCCGTCGCAAAGGTACGTCTCGTGATCTTGCGCTGTGCCTCTTTCTCATACTGTTATAGAGGGCCGCCCATACATGGCCCATCCCTGCCATGACCCGTAATCATTTCGAGGACTTTCTCAAAGAGATTGGCGCAACCACTGAAGCATGCCACCTTTGTTGCATTCCGCGCCAAGGTACCAAGCATCCTTGTGTTTCGTTGTGCTCTTGACCGACATTTTTCAGGTTCCCCGACGCACCATTCACATGAACGAAAGGCTTCGGCCTCTGCAAAAGCCAGAGTTTCAGGTTCTGCCAGTCGCACACGGCAGGTGAGCGGATAACTGTCAGATGACGACCCTGAGGTCTGATGGTCGACGCAGCTGGACCACCGGGACCATGGCGCCAGCGCGTCGCATGAGCGACCAAGACCAGTGTTGGGATCAACACCATCTCCTTCGAGCACCTCTTCGCCACCCCGGAATCGAGTACCAAGCCTACCTATCGCCGTTCCCCTCGTATTGAGCGGCCATCCCTCTCGATCTAAAAGCGGTCCACTGTCAGCGCTGAACACACAGAACTGCGAGGCTCTCAGGCCACCCTCGCGACTTTTTTCAGCACAGGAGTCCCTCCGGTCCCTGCTGGGAGACATCCCGGATGACGAGCCTCCGCCCCGCGCCTCCGCCCAGGCACATGATACGAACACCCTTTCGCATAACGGCATTACAGAGTCCGTGACAGCGAATTACGACGTTGTTACGTCCTCCGCCCCCTCCACACGGTCCATGAGTCGCACTCCGTCGTCGGACTCGCTTTCTACCGCCTCATCCTCCGAGGCCCCGGCTACTCCGCGCACGCACACTTCCCTGCTTCCAGAAATCCGTCTTACGCTCGCAGACCTCGAGAACACGTCCCGCTTCCGTGTGCAGGCGATCTGCACAGCGTGCAGGAAGACGGGGGCGAACTTCCCAAGCTGCACCAAGTGTGGGGAGACATGGTGTTCGCGAGAGTGCAGGCTGAAAGGGTCCGGCGGTCGAAGGCATGTCTGCGCAAGAAGCGCCGCGCTAGCCACTGGATAATCATGCTTGCGCGAGTTTGTTACCTGAAATCATCGCCCGCGATGTGCCGTCATATGTACGAGGGGTGGTGACAGGACTCGCCATCCCAATGGATAGTAACCACATATCCAATAGTTAGCTGAAATCGATCACACATACACGTACATGTATCCGTATCCGTAGACTACTTATTTCAGTACGTTGATATACCAGATGTATTCAAAGTATCCTGGAGGGATGGCAGCGAGACATCCAGACGAACAGACTCTGTCCCGACGCCGACGTCGGATCTCACACATCATCCATATTATCTGATAAGATTACCCCTCCCTACCCGACGCGGCAGCCGAGACTCGCATCATGATTCCCACCATTTTCGCCTAGAGCGCAATACACAGCCGCGGACTCACATGCACACTTGGCCTACAACTCTCATAAGCACTATTAATTCCCCAGCTGGCTGGTCTTATCATCTACTGGAGCATTGAGAAGTCACTGAGTAGTGCACGGGCACCGAGGTTATAGGAACCAGCCGCACCAGCACTAGTCTACCGTTTCTCTGGTCCATCCCACGTCCGTCCTTACACCTCTTCAAGTAATCTCTTCACTTCTGCGAATCCAAGAAGCAACATCCTGCTCGTCATCGACCGGTCTAGCCTTTTTAATTGTCAAGTGTTCAACCGCAGGTCTAAACAGGGGCACGGAGAAAAAACAGAGACGCCCGGCACTAAGGTCGTGTGACTGCTTTTGCGTTACGACATATCGACGGACCTCTGATAAAAATGCGCTGTTCCAGATATCCCAGGCTCTCACACCCTCCGTGAATGTCTGCAGTCGTGTGCGAGACGAGAGAGCTGAATTTCGGCGCTCCTCTTGAGGTATGTGTTGTTGGGCACTGCCTTTGGCCCTTCGACTGACCGTATAAACAGAAGGACATATCCAACGAACATGCCTTCTCTAAAAATCGCATTGCGGGCTCATTCAAGCCCACTGCCTCACCTCGCCTAGTGGCAACAGGACGTATCTTGCATGATCCTGCCCCTCCCCCATCAGAACCCCACGACGAAAGCACGCCCGCGCGGACTGTGTATCTCTGGAGTGCGCACTCCGTGGGAGATGCCCAACATGTGCGTTCTTCTCATGCTCGTGCGAGGTCCGACACACTCCCAAGCTCGACCACGGCCTCTCTCATGGGAGCCGCTGCGCGTCGGGCTTATCAGAGGGAGAGAGCGTCGTCCACTACAGAGCGTCCACGTTCGCGAAAAAGCACATATCGCCCACTTGTCCCGTCCGCGCTCTCATGCGCCATCTCCCTCCCTACCCCAGACGCAGCGGAGGGCTCGTTCACGCCCACCGGCAGCCCCCGCCACTCCCTGCGGTCTATCTTGGCCGTCGACACATCCGGTACGGCTCGGAGCCCGGGACGAGCAGGCGGAGACCTGACGTGCGACACATCCGTGCAGTCGTCCTCACCGGATTCACCTACCGTTCCGTCTATATGCCGCACCCCCTCTTCTGAGAGAGACTCCGACTACTTCCCCACCGCGCCGTCTTCCGCAGGCCCGGTCACGCCCATACATTCTGCCGACCACTCGCCACGTCCGTTCTTTGAGTCGCTCCATCCAGTGCTCGAGTCGCTCGAGGACGAGTCGAAGTTCCGCGTCAAGACCTTCTGTGCGACGTGCAAGAAGGCGGGCTCGAATTTCCCGTGCTGTCCGCGGTGCGGGGACAAGTGGTGCTCGCGAGCGTGCAGACTGCAGGGTGGGAAGAAGCATGTGTGTACGCGGGGCACGGCGACGTGAATGTCTCTGTCCCGCTCCGACTGCGCCTTATCTCTCCCTATCTTGTTCGATATATAGTTGCTCCGTCTTCGTCGTAGAAGTACACAGTTCTTACATTGTATCATTAGCTATTGCCCACACTTTGCTTGACCGCGCCTGTTGTTTGTCTACATGTGGAATTAATATTGACTGCATCGGCCGTATTCAACTGGTTCGTGTCAGAGGGAATATCAGGTTGGCACCAATATCGTCTGGAGTAGTATATGCAAAGGCCTGAAACCAACTGCACAGCAATATAGATCAGCATAGATAGGAGTATCGTCGGTCATAGGACGCGAAGAGAACATCCAACGTCAGCCCTCCTCAAACAGGGCCTTGATCACATCCTCAGAACACGATCTTTTTGCCCTGCGCAGGCACGATGCTGGGGTTCAGCTTCTCCTTCAGCCGCCGCTTAGCCTCCCATGATGGATGGAGGGGCTTATCGCCACCCTTTTTCTCCGCGCCTGTGTGTCCCGGTCTCTCCGTCGCAGGCTGTCCACCCTTGACCCAACCACTGTCTCGCGACGGAGCCGTGAACTGCGAACGCGCGCCGGGAGCTGAACCCTTGCGCATGTGGGGACGAGCGGTCCGAGAGGTACCTCCGTCCTTCTCGCGACCCATTCTGCCCCCGCGATGACGCGGGTCCTGAGCGGCGAACTCGCGTTCCTTTTTGACGTGGTTTGCGTTTTTCCCGAACTTCTTCTCCCAAATCCTAAACCGTTCGCGCGTCAATCAGTGGGAGGCTGATAGCGATAGCAGGACGGATGAAAAGGGGCGGACGCACGCTCTCCGGGCCCTCTGACCCCGTCTGTTCTTCTTCGGCGCGCCATCGGCGATGTCGGCATCGGCATCGCTCCAGTCTGAACCATCGGAGTCCCCTCTTACGAAGCCGACCGACAGCGACGGAAGGAACATGGTCTCCGCGGCAGTTGCTCTCGACTTGCCCTTCGGATCGGTTGCAGGCGCCTTTGACTTGGTCGCTTTCGCGCGGGAGGAGGCGGCTGTGGGTATGTCGTCCCTACCGTGTGCGTGCGAGACAGGCTCGCCTTCGTCATCCTCCGAATCAGAAGACTGGTCGGACGAGCTCGCGCCGGAGGATGCTTGATCAAGTCCCGAGCCGTCTACTGAGCCCGACTCCCATCCATCCTCATCGTCCGGACCATTTTCGCGCACTGATCCAGATCCCCATCCCGCCTCGTCTGGCTCCTCGCCGAGAATGCCGCTGGCTTCCCCGCTGTTCTCAGAGCTATCTGGGTCTGGAACGCGAGCTCCGAGCCGCCTCGTTTTCAACGGAGGCCCAGCTTCGCTCTCGTCTAGCGCATCCTCGCTGTCCTGCGGAGGTTTTTTCGAGGTTGGTTGTATCACCTCCCGGAGTGCGTCTACGACAGCGTGCACCTCCGCCCCGAGCACCTTTGAACTGAGTAAGCGACTCTCGACCTTCGCGGCAGAAGTCCCGACCAGCGAGGGTGTGAGTAGGTTAGATGTGAGGTGGGTCGCAATCGCGCCCTGGGCATGCGGGTTGGTGGAGAGAAGATGGTCTTTCTTGAGTTTCGTCAAGAGGGCAGAGTTCGCCACTGGCTCATGGTCTGTTCTCTATTTAACAAGTTACGAGAGAGACTGCATAAATGCTGGGGCGGCACGGCGAGGACTTGCGAAGTAGACATACCTTCAGGATGTCAAGTTGCGCTTCGAGCTCGACCACTTCCTCGCTCTTGGGATCTTTCGATCTGCAGATGTGAATCAAGAAACGGTTCAAACGCGGTATCATGAGCGGAAGCTCGTACCTCGATGCCTTCAACTTCTTCACCAGTTTCTGCGTCTCGAATGTTTTCGCCTTCCTTGCAGCCTTGCGCACCTCTCTCAGTCCGTGAAACTGTCATGCCTTATATCATTGAACTTGTAGCTTCCGCCTCACGGCGAGGATGGACGTACCAGCTTTCCCGAGACCTTCGCCACTGGATCATCCTGCCATGCCGCGACCACAGGGAACTCAGTGACTCTTGTCGGACTGATAGATGATCTAAATCTCTTACCGCAATTGCTTCTCCTCTCTTCCTCTTCACGCCGTGTTTTTTCGTAATTCCAGACATAGTCGGACTCTTGAGGAAAACGTCAAGTCGTGCTCGAACCCTTTCTGCACCTCACTAGACCGTGAAGTAGCTCTATGAATCAGCACAGAGCCCCTAACACCATACACTGATGGTGAAACGGTATCATGCTTGCCTTCCATTTCCGCTTAGCAAGCGGCGCGGGTTCGACTCCCGCTCAGTGTATTTTGCTTGGTCGGACAGAGGTCATGGCTTTGCACCTTCGCTGCCGTCCACTTCAGTCGACGTGGTCCACGCATCCTTGACGTTACTTTTCACACCTTGTACTTGCATTCTTGTCATACGAGTTTATGTTACTACAATGGCACCTAGTACAGAAAAATACAAACCCCCGTCCAACGACCCATGCATTATTCACCGTCATGCGTAGCTCGCTGCTAGTCTCTGCTGAACATATTGTACAGCCTTATATTCACCGCCGTCAGTCCCAACATCCCATTGGAATATATCGAAACTCACCGAAATTGGCTCGTATTTCTTCGGCCTATCGGCAGAGTATGTGCCGGGCAGACAATCAACTACCTTGTTAAAGTCTTGTCGGATAATTGTCAGGGATGAACACGCTAATTCTCGCTAGACTGAACCCCTACCACCGAGCAGAACTGTGCAGCGAATCGTGTCAGGCCTGAACAAACATCGCAGAATGTACGTCCTCACGTATGGTATCGAGTACCGTTCTGGAGTCATCCCGTCTTGCGCGATGCAGTTTGGAGGAGCACGCACGCGATGCACGGTGCTCCTGATCATGTCGTTCGTCCCTGATGCGAAGATACACGAGCCTTAAATCCATCTGACCCGTGGCACATCACATTAGTACTCACATCGCATCAGGAAGTCCCCTGCATTCACGATGATGGCACCATCTACGGGCGGCGCATTCTGTGGGGAGAATTGAGTCTGGTTAGTGACATGCAGGGATCGAGATACTGACATGGAATACGCCCGGCGTGTGTGGATCCTCCACCTCCAGCCCACCGACGTCGTCTTGCAGCAACAGAGTGATGCTGCCAAAGTCAGAATGTGCGCCGATCCGGGTTATCTCGTCCTTCTCGAGCCGTTCAGCGGGGACGCTTGGAGGTGATATGAGCTAGGATCAGTCGCTTCGTCGAGACAAGAACATGGAAGTCACCTAGGATAGTGCAGCAAACGCAGCTGGTTATCAACTACTGCATGCGACTGCGCGAGGAAATCCTCCGGTAAGTGAAGTCCGACGGCAAGGGCTTTCAAAACTGTAAGTTCGACTTTACGACACGCCTATCCGGCACAACGGCATCAAAACGGGAGCAATGTGAAGCGAACATGGGACAGGTTCTGCACACCCAGTAGAAATCGAGGCATGCTTTTGTAAACCCCGGCAGCACACCCTCTGGCAGCCAGATATTGGGCATAACTTCGTCATGTTCGCGCCCGCACTCGAAACTCTCTTTCACGTCTGGAGCTTCGGCACGAATCTGAGTGAGCGCATCCGCATCGTATACATGCTGTGATACTTTCTCGAGACCCGGTGCAGAATACCCTAGCGGAGAAATAGTCAAATCAGTAACGGAAATTGAAGTCAGATATTTGTGCGGACCTCGATGGTGGGTGCCAGATGCGGGATGAGGTGCTAGATGCTTGATCTCCATCGGTTGAGAGAAGAACGTCCTGGACTGGCGGGACAGTGTGAGTCATCAAAATACAGCAAACGAATGGTCAAGACGGCTTACCCACTCGAACATCCCGTCGATCCTTTCCTTGGGCAGACCATGGTTGATCAGGTAGATGAACCCAACCTCCTTGAACGATTGGACGACAACATCTGCGACTGCCTGTTTACGCGAACCATCCAAGAAAGGGCCAAAGTCGAGGATCGGAATGCCGTGCGCATCTCCTAGCTTAATGTTGGACATGGCTGTTGGATCTCAGAATTGTCGAGGCGCAAAGCACAACGCGAATTCGGGGAACAGATGCGCCCTAACCATTTCCGGGGGTAGCACAGCCACAAGGCTCGGCGCTGAATTGTCATGATATCTGGCTCTCGTAGGGCAATTAATGTCAGTTACAGACGTACAATTAATATAGCGCCGCCTGCCACAGAGTCGGGTGTAGGAGACCTTCCCAGTTTGCCAGTGACTGGAATGTTATGGACGCCAAACGCGTGACGTCACGCATTTCTCCAGCTGGACGTGACATCTCTGCGATAGGCCAAGTCACTTGGTGCGGACCCGCTGCTGGCCTGCCAATGAACTGTCCACACCCAATGCTTGCAGACATCGACGTTCATCTTCAGTAGCAATACTGAACGTGCCCCCTTAGTACGATTTTACAAGACTCACGATGTCGGCATTCGGGATGGACTCGGAGGACCAGCTTACGGAAGGAAAGCTCTTCGCAACTTTCGAGAGATATCGAGAATTCTACGATTTGCAGACATCTCTGTTGTCGCGGGAGCTGTCTCAGGAGCCTACAGCAGAGGATGGCAGAGCGGAAGATCGCATTCTGCAGAGGCTGACCTTGATCGTGAGCATCACGTCTCATTTCTCCTCGAGTGCTTATGGTTACCTATTCAACCAAGCTCTCGGAGTACCAAGAACAAGCCTACCTCCTTGACCCTTTTCTTGAAGACTTGGTAGCTCCTGTTGTGGAAGTCTTGAAGAGACATGCCGCATTTTATGTCGCAAATCCTCACAACACATTATCTGGCGAAAGAGTGAACCGTGTGGCACTGCTCTTGTATAACTATGTCAAGTTTCGTGGGCACAAAACAATCAGTCAGTGACCGCATCGTACGTGATGTGCATGAATTCACAATGTCGGGAGTTCAGCTAGGTTCTTCCCTCACGAGATCGCTGACCTATCGATCGCGTTGAACTACATCATCTCACCCGAGGGACCTATCCAAGATTTCAAGCAATGGTCCTTGCGATATGTCGTCTTGCTGTGGCTTTCGCTCATTTGCATGATTCCTTTTGACCTAGAGCAATTCGACGAGCGTGACAGTGTCGGAGAAACTGCAGAGAAGATTGAAACAGTTGGAAAGTCTTATCTAGGCAAGGCAGGCATTGAACGCGAGGCCGCTGCTATCCTGTTATCGAGGCTCTACATGAGGTCGGTCCAATGAACATGTAAATTGAAGATGTACTGATGAGCACAGAAAGGACATGAGTGCGAAGTTCCTTCCGTTCCTGCAGTGGTCCATCTCCACAGTGCGAACGTCATCCGATCCTTTCCCCGTACGCCTGGCATACCCTTGCTGTCTTGAAATTGGTCACTGACATCATTTTATGGAGATGATCGGTGTACTGCATATATCATGCGAAGTCACAAAGTCCGGATCCGTGGAACAGATCACCTCCCATTCTGCACTTCTCCTCGAGGTCGTGCACACACTCCAAGGGAACCAGATCTCGACACATAACACAATCATTCGGAAATTACAAACAAAGCTGATCTCGCGCGTCGTCTTGCGGCTACTTCCTGCGAGAGTCAGCGCTGCGCGGAGTAAAGGTATACCATTTTGCCCATCGAGGCTGCAGATGTACTGAGAGCTGGCTGATTTAGGCCGCGCCTTGTCGGGGCACATTGCTGCTTCTGGCGACGATCCACTTGTCGACGCGGATGATGATACTAACATCCCAGAAGAAGTCGAGACGACTCTAGAAGAGCTCTTCAAAGCATTACAAGACAAAGTTAGCTTGCATCCACTGTCTTGCAGATATATCTTACCAGTGAACCACCCACAGGACACCGTAGTGCGATGGTCCTCCGCGAAAGGCATTGCACGCATTTCTGAGCGCCTGCCCACTGAGTTGGCAGAGCAAGTACTCGACACGGTCCTCGGTCTATTTTCCATCCACTCCATGGCTGCTGCCAGCCTGTACGACATGCCCGCCCTCGCCGAAGCCACCTGGCACGGTACATGTCTTGCGTGCGCTGAGATGGCGCGCCGAGGGCTCGTGGCAGACGAGAAACTGGCAGAACTTATAGACTGGCTTTCCAAGGTTTTGGAGGTTCTCATCAAGACATGGAGTTGACCGCTGACAGGGAATTTATTACAGGCACTCTACTTCGATATTCGCAAGGGCGCGCATTCAATCGGCTCGAGTGTGCGTGACGCTGCGTCATACGTCTTGTGGTCACTGGCCAGAGCCCAAGGAGTCGCAGCGCTGGCTCCGCACGCGAAGAACCTCGCGCAAAGGCTAGTCGCTGTATCGCTGTTTGACCGGGAAGTGCACATTCGCCGAGCGGCTAGCGCAACATTCCAGGAATATGTTGGGCGAACTGTAAGGACGATCTTTGAGGTATCCAACCAGGTCTTGACTGCTGACATTTACATCCTAGAGCCTGTTTATGCATGGCATAGACGTGCTCCGAAAGACTGATTTCTACGCCGTAGGTGTAAGACGAAATGCTTTCCTGGTCGCTGCACCGGAAGTCGCAGAGTGCGTATCATGCCATCATAATAGCTTCGTCGTCCTGACCATGTCAATACAGACACAACGAATATCGCTCGTTCTTGATCAATCATCTTCTGACAATAACCTTGCGGCACTGGGACACGTCTATGAGAGAGCTTGGGGCAGAGTCCTTGCGTGCAATATGCCAACCACATCTTTCTCAACTTGGATCGACCACAGCACACAGTGCGGTCAGTAATCACTAAACACGGTGAACGCCTCGAATATTGACATACTAGAAAGTAGGCTCGACTGCTGAAGCTCCCGGACGCGAGTGATGTCCACGGCGGACTGCTCGCTTTGACAAAACTTGCCATCGCCTTCCACAGCTCGCCCGTGAACGGAGATAAAGAAGCAGAAAGGCGCAAGGTGGATTCAACTTCAAGTCATACCAAATTTCGTATATTCACGAGCAGTAGATCTTCTCGTATCTGGCAGATGTCCCCATCGCCACTGTGCAATCCTCACGTCACGAACTCGTCACTGCCGCCGCCTGCCACTTGATCGCGAGCAGTATCACGGTGGCGGAGACGCAGGCTGCCCAGAGCTCTGTGCCACATTGGCGTGCGATCGTCGACTTTGGCCTGAAGAGCAGAACCACGGCGGTGCAAGAGGCGGCGGCGGCAGCCCTGGCCGCTGTCAGCAAGCTCGTCGATTGCTCGGCGATAGTACAAAGATGAGTCTTCGTTTGCAGATTTCATATGATTGCCCACAATTGAGTCATTACGAACCTTATACATTGATCCGAGAATTCAGTGATGGGTCTCCTCCGATGCAACAAAGCCTGTACATGGTGCTTGGCGTTCTAGATTATACTGCGTACCCACATAGTCTTCTGGTCGCCATCCAATCCCTGTTAGCAAGTGTCAATCGTTCGGTATGTCGTTGTCCATCATGGGTACGCGTCTTCTGACGTGTGTTTAGGCAACTACGAGAGCCACAAACGTAGAAGCCCGTCGCAACGCGTATTTATCGTTGGCTCGAATCCTCACTACCGTGTCCTCAAACATTCCTGAGCGTATGCATTGTTTGCTCCCTCGACCACCACCCGTTGACAAACAGGCGGCGTAGATCTATCATCGTCAACGGTTTGTCAAATGCTAGACGCTATGTTAGATGGCTTGGACGATTACACCACAGACGAACGTGGAGATGTCGGCTCGTGGATCCGGATTGCCTGCGTGAAGAGCCTCACTGTGTTCGCCGAGATCCTCTTCGCGCAAGCGAGCAGCCTGCCTGACCTCGCACAGTATTTTCCTGCCCCCAAATATCACAGGGCTGTTGCTGGTATATTGAAACAGGGCGTAGAGAGACTGGATAACGTCCGGCAGCAAGCTGGGGAGAGCTTCCTGCGCCTCCTGCTGCTGCCTCTGCCTGCTGTTCCCAATGCGGCGACATGGCGGATACAAGGCGATGAGTATATGAAGGGCCTCTTCCTCAGGTATTGTTCCAGGCCTGTCGAATCTACCTCACGGTTTTCATTATGTCTTGATAGTGTTAGCGAAACCATTGGATGGAACGACAGTGCATGGCTCTTCCCCAGAGCTGTGCAATTGCTGGACATCGAAGCCTATCGGGGAAGCATCCTCACAGGTCTCGTGCTCAGCACAAGCAGCCGGACAGACAGCACAGTGCGTGTCTCCGCAGTCTCGCTACTAGTCCATGGCTGACTAGCTACAACAGCAACGTCCTGTGTCATCAAGTCTCGTGGCATATGCGCGCACACTGCCTGTCACCACCACGGAGATCAATCGTTATGATCTTCGTGGTCTCGCACAGGATCTCGTGACACAGGCGACACGCAACATTACTTCTAATAATATTGTCATACCTGTGCTGCAAGCCTTCAACATCTTGTTGGAAGCTGATGTTTTCGAGCGATTGCCGGAGGACAGTGTCGGCTTGAAGAGGTGAGGTTGTGGATGTTAGAAGGTGTATGGTACTCACCGCCGACGTAAACAGTTTGAAGTCTCTTCTCTCTGTCGCTTCGAAGAACGTGTCGAATCTGAAGAATCCCCAGCGCATCTTGATGTCGATGAAAATGTGAGTTACTTCTCGTAAATGTCCTGACCTGAGGCTGAGTGCATTGTAGCGTCATCAACATTCTGCCAATGGCGCAGCTACAGAGCAGCTGCATCTCTCAGCTCCCCAACTTCTTGACGCACCGATATCCCAAGGTGTGTGCTACGACTGCGTGACCTGACCGACTAGTTTTCTGACTGTTCCGCAGGTGCGATCGGACACCGCTGAGTATCTGTATCTTGTATTGCAGAGTAAGGACCTCGGATATGAGACCGATGAGGCAGAAGATATCTTGTTGGAGACTGAATGGTCCGTTCTCATACACTATTCCATATCACCATGCTCATAGACCGTCTCAGGTCATCGAGCGACTCGGCTTCGATCGCAGACGCAACACGGCGCTGCGTCGAACTTCTCTCGGAGGCCAGTTGATCGCTCGCATTTTCCCCTCTCGATGTACAGCAATATGATTTGATAATCTTCTGTAACACCAGTCGCTCATTTTTATGAGCTCAAATTCGATTCTACGAACTAAAATTGGTGTGAATTTAAACATTCTTGCCCAAGTTTGTGACCGTGAGAAATACAAATTCTTACTTGCCGAGGTAGCGATGTGCCGGGCGTCTAAGACATCGCCGAAGGCTCAACTTACGCTGCCTGAGCTTGAGTCTGTCATTCCCCACCACGATCTACGCGCTTGAATATGGCTGCAGACCCACGACTGAGTGACAAGGAGCTCGCTGTTATCAATGCCGCTGCAGTGACACGCGAGTATAATGTAAAACCGCATCTCGGTGAGCGGAACTCGTTCAGATCCATGGCGTCGTCTTTAACGTGCATGAAGACTACCGGACTGTCTCAGCGATCAACGGGTTTGTGTCTTTCATTTTGTTGACGGATGCCACGATTTTCATGCATCTGCAGCCCACTCGTCGTGCTCGACAATGTTAAGGTGAGCATAAGCCCGTGCAGGTAGCCGTAGGGGCTTATGCCGTCCGTCCAGTTCCCCTCGTACAACGAGATCGTCCAACTTACCCTTCCGGACGGGACAAAACGTGGAGGCCAAGTCCTCGAGGTACAAGGCAAGAAAGCGATCGTCCAGGTCTTCGAAGGCACGTCAGGAGTGGACGTGAAGGCAACGCATGTCGAGTTCACAGGCAGCAGCATGAAGCTCCCTGTGGCGGAAGACATGCTGGGTCGGATATTCAATGGCTCCGGTCTGCCTATCGACCAAGGCCCGAAGGTGTTCGCGGAGGACTACCTGGACATTAATGGTGCATTTACCGCAGTTTCTTTCCACCATGCGTCTGACGGGTGGCCTCCAGGCTCTCCTATCAATCCATACTCCCGCATATATCCTGAGGAAATGATCCAGACCGGAATTTCCACGATAGATACAATGAACTCAATCGCGCGTGGACAGAAGATCCCTATATTCTCCGCTGCTGGTCTTCCACACAACGAAGTAAGGATGCTGCATGTTCCGCAGCCGCACGTTTCTCATGGCACATTGTGTCCACCAGATTGCTGCACAAATCGTGCGGCAGGCAGGTCTGGTCAAGCGGCCAACGAAGGATGTACACGACGGCCACGAGGACAACTTCTCCGTGGTGTTTGCGGCGATGGGTGTCAATATGGAGACTGCACGCTTCTTCAAGCAGGACTTCGAGGAGAACGGCAGTCTTGACCGAGTGACCTTGTTCTTGAATTTGGCAAACGATCCTACCATCGAGCGTATCATCACGCCGCGATTGGCTCTTACAACCGCAGAATACTACGCATACCAGCTCGAGAAGCACGTGTTGGTCATTCTGACGGACATGTCGTCATACGCGGATGCACTGCGGGAGGCAAGCATCTCATCTTCTCCCGCATACACCTTATAGAATTGATTGTTCCGTCTATCAGGTATCCGCCGCACGAGAGGAAGTGCCTGGTCGTCGTGGGTACCCTGGCTACATGTACACCGATTTGTCCACCATCTATGAGCGAGCTGGTCGCGTGCAGGGCCGTAATGGGTCCATTACGCAGATTCCGATTCTCACCATGCCTAATGACGGTGCGTTCCTTGAATTCTCTGTGATAGGCATCGATCTTATGTGAACCTCTAACGCCAAGACATTACACACCCCATCCCTGATCTCACCGGTTACATCACGGAGGGCCAAATCTTCGTTGACCGTCAGTTACACAACCGACAAATTTACCCCCCAATCAATGTACTCCCGTCGCTGTCTCGTCTCATGAAAAGTGCTATCGGCGAGAAATTGACGAGGAAGGATCACGGCGATGTTTCCAACCAGCTGGTGAGTTCTGTTTATCACATCGCCCCCAGTCTCCTGTGCTCATCCGCCATTTCCTAGTATGCAAAATATGCCATTGGCCGAGATGCCGCCGCAATGAAAGCCGTTGTCGGTGAGGAGGCCTTGTCACCTGAGGACAAGCTGGCCCTAGAATTCTTGGAGAAGTTCGAGAAGCAATTTGTGGGCCAAGGTACGTCTGGCATGCGGCAGCGATGCGACGCGTGCTCATCGTCCTATCCAGGTGCCTACGAGTCGCGGACAATCTTCGAATCGTTGGACCTTGCCTGGACTCTGCTCCGCATCTTCCCGAAAGAGCAGCTCAACCGCATCAACCCCAAGATCATCGCTGAGTTCTACGGCCGCAAAGCGAAGAAGCCGACGGAAGACACGCGCGCGAACGGCCTGCAAGAGGGGAAGCTGATTGATGATGAGTGAGGGCCATAGGACCATCCAGAGTACATATCATTCACCCAACATTGCGCGTTAATCTCATGGCCTTCGTTGTGCAGCGTGCTGACTGTCCTCCGGGGTATGTACGTACATCATCGTGGTTCTTTTCTCTTTCGAACTCGAGTATCGAGTATCGCAGGAAAGGTGACGTCAAAAAAGCGTCGCAAAGCAGCTTGGGGGCCCTACATCGTGCCTACTCAATCTTCCCTAGCTTCCTTGCTTCCTCAATGCACCTCTGCCGGGCATTAATCAAGAGTCGAGACGAGATACCGTGCTGGATCACGTACTGCGCCTAATAGAAAGGTGTCGTGTCTTCTCTGTGAGGTCTGGGCCCTACTCGGGGTGCATGCGCACGCAGTAAAGCGTGCAATCTTACTTGCCGCCGTAGCTCGGACGCGATATCCAGAAAACCCCGAAACATGACGTGACGCCGCCCACCAGTCCAGAGTTCATAGCGCGCAGACGTGAGAGTCGGTGTAAGGTGCCCGTGGCACGCAGGTGCCCAGTCACGGTAACAGTGGCCCAGTACATCTGCGGCTGTGTCCTTGTTGCCTCTACAGGCTGAGCTAAGCACCGGACACAGAGAACATATGGAAGGAGCTTTCCGGTTCATGGCGTGCCCACTGGCTATATTGACACCGATCTATCAAGAGCGGCAGCTGTTGCGGCGGGACGAGGCAAAGTCAATGATGAAGTTGAACGTTGAACACTGAACGTGGCAACTCTCTTTGCATTCCGAGGATGCCGAAGACTACTGCGCGACTGACCGATGCCGGATAAGCAGCGAGAAGGCAGCAAGATGTGATTGAGCGAGGGCCACGGTCAAGCCGAGGCGATGCCAGATACGCAGTTACGGGAAACGCGACCCAAGATCATGTTACAGTCGAACAATGTATGTCGGACGGCGTTGAAACTCAGGAACTGCCAAAAGGTTCGAACAAAAGCGATCGCGGAGCTGATATAGCATCCGAATGGCTTTCTCAGCCTGTCCAGCGGAGTATGGGGACAGCACTGATCCGCAACAAATCGATCAGCGCGAACGATACAATCAAGATAAACGGACCCTCCGACCTTACGATGGCGACACGCGTTTCAGCGCACCTTGCCCTGTGCGCAGACGCCACAATAATTGGCCCACGCATATTGTATGCCGAACAAGCACGGCTAAGAAGGGAAGATCATGCAAGCCACAGACACCAGTGTGGTGCACACAAAGGGGTCCGAGACTGAGCAACGTCTGTAAACCTACTAGTGACGAACATGAAGGCGTCGCTCTCGGGAGCCTCGTGGTGGTGGCGTGATCGAGCCGCAACAGTTATGGCGCATATTAGAACGCGCGTAAACCATGTTATTTGTCGATCGTATCGCGACGTAGTGCTTGGACCGGGGCGCTGATCCCGGTTGCATATATCGGCCGTAGTACCTGGTTGTAAAGAGGTGGGCTGAAGAACGACATAACTGCGGCGAACGCGGTAAGCACGATAACAAGCTGTTTGCTGGATGGGGTAAATTTTCCGGGATAACCGATAGAGTTACGTACTAGGTGCGGTGGACGCTGTTAGACGACGCGCAGAGGTGAGAACGTGGCGTTGGTGCTGCCTGAGCGTGCGAATGGTCTGGACGGAGATTGGTGGAAGCTGATCCGCTGACAAGAGGATTGGAACTCGTTGTTCCCCCTCCGACCTTGAGGAGATCTGGCCAAAGGACTGGCGAGGACGAGACTGCGGGCGGAGGACCAAGCAAATAGGCGTCTCTTGGGCCAAAGACGGCGCGAAAAAGAGAGGCTCATGGATGCGTATGAGCGCATGTCTGGCACGCTGCACATGGAGGATGGGGCGATGAAGCGACAAGGCGGAGAAAATAAGAAAAAATGCAGCGAGCGCCTGGCACGGGGCGGACGCACGAGCAGGCTGAAAGCAGAGAGCCTTGTGGCAGCGTGTGCAGGTCAAGCGGCATGCCACCATGTGTTCCCCCTTCTCTCCCTAAATATGGCCCGCCATATCCTTCCTCCCCTCTATCATCTCCCTCCCTCGCCCGCCCCTCCATGGACGACCTTGCCCATGAATCTCTCCCTTTCCAGTCCCTGAGTCGCAAACGCAAGGCCGACGGCGACGAATGTCAGGTCCAGGATCCCTCCTCTTCCTCCGACCCCTCCTCCGTCGAGCCAATGCTGCTAGATTCTTCAGCCACCCCTAGATGTCCAACCAAGGCCTCCGACCACTCCTCCTCCACGTCGTGGCTTCTTGGAGACGCCAGCCAAGGTATGGTCCCCTCGTGGACACAACCCACCTCCGTCTCGCCCTCCTCCGTGGCCCTTGTCTCCGAAGCCAGGGAGGAGGGACCATCCAGACCAAAGCGTCCGCGTATAGAAATCCCCCATTCCAATCCGCCCTCACCCAGGCGTATGCGCAAGATGCGCCTAACTTACACCCCTCCGACTAGTGCTACCCCATCTCCCCGCAGGTATTGCCGCCGTTCTCGCGCGGGTGAAACGCGTGATACAGGGATCGTCTCGGCAACAGAACCGGGGCCGAGCAGAGGGTCCTTGTTGCGCACTGGGGTGCTTACTCCAGCTTCCCGGTCTTCGTCTTCTGTCCCAGTGTCTCCCGTTGATCCTAGCTCACCACATATACCCTCTAATCAACCGCCCATCAACCGAGATACGCTGAAAGAATTAAACTTGGAAGCCATCCTTCGCAATCCACAACTTCGTTCGTTTTTCACCCACCGCCTTGTCCCGATCCTCCTTTTCTCATCTCGCACCTCCCAGGTCATGATTTGCTCTTCGATTCAGGGCTGCAGTTTCGTCCTACATCGAGTCGCCGAAAACGCGAGCTAGCGGACATTTACTGGCTCGCTATAATTCGCGAGTTGGAGTGTGGTTGCACGTGTGTCACTCTGGACTCATCGAGCAGACCATGCGAACGCGTTTGCATCTGCGGCCCGTTTCCCATCCCAACGGGCAAGTCCATCGTGGCATACCCTGCCCCGAACAACCTCACTACTATCAGAGCGGCCTCGCGCATCCGACCTCTCCTGATGGAGCTGCTCGCGGTGTTGGAGTCCATCATCCAGCCGGTGACGTCCAGGTCTAGCGGGCTATACATGCAGCCAGATCTCCAGCATCCACAGTTTCAGCAACACACGGCTCATATAGCGCTGCTGAAATCTGTCTTGGACGCAGATTTGATACAGCAGGAGATCGAACACGGCTTGTTTGACCCATCGGGAGTGTTTCAAACGATCGGAGACATCATCCGGTGTCATTGTGCGCCTATGCGCGACAATGCTGTAGATCAAATGGTAACGCTTGCCAAATCGTGCGCACCTGGCGGGAACGGCAGTCGAGTTGACGCTGTTCGTGCAATTCGTTTGTGCTTCGAGATTCTGGAACTGATGAAACTGGTTAGCGGTGATCGTTTTCCGTATCAAGAGTTTTATTGACTTCGCGGCTGCTTTTTTTAGGACGTCGCAAATCATCAACTGCAAACCTTGCGACCGTACCTCGTCCAGTCTGCTGCCCAATACGAGCTTCAAACGTTCCAGGAGGGCCGGCAGAAGGGACAACTATCCCTTGACGTCACGCGCGAGTGGTTGCAGTCGGCCTACCAGGAGGTCGCAACTCGCACGGAAACGTCAGGGTTGACCTCGAATCCCGTATATAACTTTGCAAAAATCGCCCGGTGGACTCAGATCCATATAGCAGTCACAAAAGCAATCGTCAATCTGATTTTTGACCCGCCTCCCTCCTCACCATCGACGTCATACTCTCTCGCCTTGTCCTCGACGCATCGGACTCCCCCTATTACCTCCTTCCCCGGATACCCCGAGACGTTGTACCTCGACCAAGCCCGTCTAGTTACCCTTAGCACTGATGCCGCAGACTACACCGCTCTCTACATGCTCCTCATGCTCTACCGGCAACTCGTCTACTCCGGATCGTCTTCCCAAACTGACGGGTCAAATCGGCAGTTGAAGGCGGACGAGCTGCTCAGACTCAAGAAGGAGATCTGGGAAATCGGACCGCCGCATCTGGGCTATTGCTTCCTGCACGGACGGAAGTCACAGGAGGCTTCCGATCGCGCAGAAGGGCAGGATAAAGACCTCGAGTGGAAGAAGTGGTGCGAGGAGATCGACGACGTCGTCCTGCAGGTGACGATGCGCGCTAGCGACGCTCAGTCACGGCCCCCCGTTCCCTCGTCGTCCACCGCCTCGCATCCTGCTCCTGCCGTGGACCACGGACCTTCGCGGACGCCCGACGAGCAGATGGTCAAGCTTGCGTCTTGTTGGGCGGAGTCGAACCTGCGCCACGACTCGCCGCTCAGCATGCTCATGCGCAAGCGGATTCGCGACCAGGTGCAGGAGATCGCAGTGCAGATCGTCGTCCCTGCGCTCAAGAAGAGCGAGCCCCACGACAACACGGGTATATCGGAGGACGCGGGGACGACGAATGGACTGGAGCCGCTCATGCCTGAGATCCGTCACCTCGCCGAGCGACTCGCGAAGGTCGCGTCGATCCACCTGAACGTGTACGGCGCACTCTACGCGCAACCTGGTTTCTTGGCGGACTCCGAGTGATGTGTCGGTGCGCGTTGGACTCGAGATTATCGTCGTGCGTGCTGTGCAGTGTGCCCCTCGTGGCCGCTGCTCTATACCCTCCCCTCCTACAGTCGGTTTTCTAGTTTGAGGTGTTCCCGCTTTCCTGCGTACGCTTACGTTGTGCTGAAGGTCGCATGTAATTACTCGTACAATCACGAAATAATACAGAAGAAGAAGTCAAGTTTGCATATCGTCGTCTGCAATGTATAATCGCGACGATCCATTATAAAAGGTGGCAATCCGATCAATAATGAACTGAACAATATTCGCGGGGTTGAACGTCATCGCGCACTGAATAGTCTAAGCGCCGGCTCCGTGCCAGCGCTAATTGATCTTTCTTCAGACCTCCTGTCATCACGACGGTACACGGTCATGCTCCTTTATCGCAACTCATGTGTAACACCCAGTCGACGTCTCGCGGCACTTGAGACTAGAGCAGGCATCAAAATCCAGACATGAACGATGCAGCTGGAAACGGTTAACTACTATGCCATCTGCTCGCCTCGATATTGCTTCACTCACGACGAGTGGATGGGCGTCGTATACGACTTGTGCTTGGGCTGACCACTTCTGGCATAGGATGGTGACATTGCTGCTTCATCTAGAGCGAAGACCGTTCAGCCACCGCCACGCGGGGCATATATAAGTGAAGGAAGGTTTGATGCTGCGCTGACCTCAGGCGCCTTTGCTCTTGTTCAACTTCCTCAGGCGCAAATGGCCACTGAGACAGCAGGACAGCGCTGTTACAAATGCGGGAAATGTACGTCGCGTCGTATTCTGCGATACATGCAATATCTGAGGTCCTGCTCATCTACGCCACTCCAGATAACCACACAACGGCGGAGTGTTTCGCTCCTGAACGAATTTGCTTCAACTGCAAGGAGCCTGGGCACGCAGCGCGCTTTTGCCCCAAACCCAAAGGATTCATGAAGAAATGTGGTGGATGTGGTCAGACAGGCCATCTGGCAGATGATTGTCCAGTTCGCTCGGTGCGCCACACTAGTCAATTCTATTCATGAACGGGCTCTTCCTCTTACCTGTTCCATCAGACGTGGGTGTGTAAGAATTGTGAATCGTCTGGACATGCGCACTGGGAGTGCCCAAAGCCGCGAGGTTATTTGCATATGATCTGCTATCTCTGTCAAGAAAGAGGTCATGTTGCAGACAATTGCACTAATCGTTCGGTCAGTGTTGTGTGAAACCATTTACGCAGTACGGGCTGAGGTTTCATGTTGTCTAGCAACGGAATTGTGCTAATTGTAACGGCACTGGACACCTTTATCGAGAATGCCCAAAGCCACGAGGGTACCTGAAGCTTACGTGTTACTTGTGCAAGGAAGTTGGCCATAGAGCTCATGCGTGCCCCAATTCTGGGGTGAGTTCATTTATGGATTCCAAACAAATCAAACATCCACATGTAGTCACGCAGAAATGGCACTGTGTGCAATGTGGTGAGGATGGACATGTTCGTCGGAATTGCCCGAAGAGGATGTGCGGTAATTGTGGCGAGAGTGGGCACATAGTACGGGAATGTCCAAATAAGATCTGCTTTGTGCGTCGCTGTATCGTCCATTGGGATAATTGGGATACTGATCTTAAATCTTGCTCTAGCGATGTAATGGTAAAGGGCACATGATACGAGAATGCCCTCTTCAGCCTCGCTCATACGGTATGGAGGGCCACACTACCCGATGTTGTTTTCTTGACATATCAGGTAGAAATCTGTAAGCGCTGCGGGACGGTACACCGTTTTAGCATGTGAGTCCACGTCGATGTTCTGAGATGCACGTCTCCTTATGGACATATCAGGCCCTGTCCCAATGCGGAAAATGCAGCCTCGCAGGAAAGCACCGGTCGATCTTGGTGGGGGAAGTTCCCTCATGGCTTCGACGAGTCTGAATCGAATCATGATCATACTGATACCGCCAACCATCACTCAACATGGTACGGAGTGCTCGTCTTGCATTCTTTTTCCGGGAACTCAAATCGCAATTGTCACAGCGAGGCACCTGAGCCTCCAAAACAAAAGAAACAGAACCCCGAGGCTTTGAGACTCTACAAGGAGGCGACTGCCTTGATCGACGTTGATGAATGCAACAAGGCTATTCCCTTACTCACGCAAGCAATTGGTTCGTAATGTCATCGTTATACGATCTTGATGTTTGTTCATTTTGATGTGTATAGCATTGGATTCGACCATGGCAGATTTATGGGCCATGCGTGGTATCGCTCGGGCCAAGCTTCTCAACTTCACTGAAGCCCTTGGGGATTTCCAGCTTGCCTCGGCAGTAATTGACTACATACCGACAGCCGTTGTTCTTGTTCATACGGCTCGATGCCGTTTGCTGCTCGGATCACGTGAAGCGGCACTGCTGGCTATCCGTGAAGCCTTCTCGCTCGACCCCGGTCACCAGGATGTGCTCTCGCTGAGACGGAGACTACTTGACCTGGAGGGTCACATCGAGAGCTATGTCGGGGCCCGTTCTCGCAGACACTGGCGGATGGCGCGGCAGTCGTACGAATCGTGCGTGAAGGTATATACGGATGAGGGACACATTGCGCCGATTGAGATTCAATGCTGGGGCGTCGAGTTACTGATCGCAGAAGAAAAGTGGGACGCGGCTGCCGCAGCCGTTGAGTGCGTTTCTATTCGTCTCGGTCTCTACCACTTACTGGAGCTTGCTAATTGTCCTTTGATCAGAAATATGATGCAGAAGTGTCCCATCGCTTTCGAAGTCATGGTTTTGCGCGCGATGGTTCTTTTCATTACCGGGAAGCTTGCGGAAGCCCTCGACCAAGTCCTCGCCGCGTTGAGACTAAATCCCGACGGCGATGATGCGAAGGCTCTCCGGTCTCGTATTCGTGACGTAAAACGTTTCAAGGAAGAAGGAAATGCGTCCTTCGGTGTAGGAGATTGGGAAAACGCGCTTAACGAATGGAGTAAGGCACTTGAGGTAATTGTCTGCTTTTCGTTGCGATTGGCATGTGCACGTGCTGATCTTCCTTCGCCGTACAGCGAGTTGGAGAAAACGACTTAGAGGGGCACGGTGGTCTTATTCGAGCAACTTTGCTGCTTAATCGAGCTACGGCGCATCTAAAAGTATGTTACTCGCCTCTCAATGAAGTTAAACAACTGGTGCTGATAATTCACATAGCTCAAACAGTTATCAGAAGGGTTAAAAGACATCGATTCTGCGCTCAATCTCAAGCCACAGTATTTCAAAGCGCTCCGAACTCGAGCCCGCATCTATGTTGGACTTGAATTGTACGAATCTGCAGTCGATGATTTTACTGCAGCCCTTCAGCACGGCACGGCGGAGATGAGCGCGAGTGATGTCGACGCTCTCAAAGCGGAGCTTTCGAGAACGGAGCAGGCGGCCGTCCTCGAACGTAACAAGGAGAAGGATTACTACAAAATCCTAGGTCGGGTTTCGTACGAACATGGAAGTGATCCATTCGCTTATTTGGATATGATACAGGTCTATCTAGCAGGTATTGCACCACTGCGGACATAAAGAAAGCCTATCGCATCGCATCTCTCAAACATCATCCGGATAAAGCGAGTATATTCTACCTCGTTCCCGTGAGTTTGACACTGAATACTCATACTACAGGGTGGAGTCGCGGAAAAATTCAAACTTGTTGCAGAGGCGTACTCCGTGCTCTCGGATGCGGGTGCGCGCAGAGAATACGATGCTAAGAGATCTTGAACGGGCTGAGATGGCGACTATTTCTTTTGAAAACGGCTGACGAGAATGTTCGTCAGGTATACCCTTTCAGCGAATGTCTCTGCCTACTTCTTGCGGCTCAGTCGAGCTGGATTTCCAATCTTCGGACTAGTGATGTTGCCATTTTCATAAGCACAATATCGATTCTGTGAGTTCAATGTGAGTTCAAGTTGTTGACAGTCCATCATGTTGAGACTCGATAGTAATTGTCTGGTTTCACCTTGATGCATGCGGCGTCAAGCTCGCACAATAACCTGGAAGCTGGACTCATGTTGCACTACTAGTGCTACAACTTCAGCTTAACGCCGAGCTTGACCCACGTGACGCTCGCGTCCCTGTCGACCCTAAAGTGGAAGCATCACGGTGTCCCTTTCTCCCCAAGATCAAGTACTATTGGTCTGCCTGCGGCTACGGGAGAATAAGAACAATATTCATCGTGTTTCTGGGCAGCGGCAGTGATTAGTCATTTTTGAGCCTATGTCCGTGCCCCGTGGCGCGTATCGGTGGCACATCACCGCCATGTCCTCCTCGTCTAACAATCATAATTTGGAGGCGCTTTCCGACGACGAATTGAGATGAGACAATCACAACTGGTGTGCTCTTATCACCTCCGATTGACTATTCACACTGCTACCGTGACGACCGTAGGGCATACTCCTGCGCCGTGGTGCGTAAACCTTGTCTTTATACACAGAATATTGACCACTCCGGAAACAAGAGGGATGACTTCGCTGTGCTCCTTTGAACAGCGACGGCTGCAACAATTCTGACCGACTTTTTCCAGCAATTGCTACTCGGGTCACAACTATATAGCGTAAGTTTGACGTCAACCTCAATAATTCGGGACCCAGGTGCCTCTGCTCTTGTCCCGTATCGTCTCACATGGCCCCGAGAGCAACACGACAGCGTTGTTACCAGTGCGGAAAAAGTACGCCTTCACTCCCTATGACGCATGAGCGTTATCCAAGATCTTACTGATTCATGCTCCAGATGACCACACAACGACGGCGTGCCTAGAACCCGAACGACTTTGCTTCAATTGTCAGAAACCTGGACATGGACTAGTGATTGCTACCAACCCCGAGCCTCGACGAAATCGAAATGTGGTCGGTGTGGTCAGAAAGGACATTTGGCAGATGATTGTACCAACCGCTCGGTGCGCTATACTAGTCAAACCCCACTCCGTTCATTATGGGTTTTTTCTCAACTGCGTTATCAGGCATGGGTGTGTAGAAACTGTGCGAAGTCGGGACACGGGCATTGGGAGTGCCCAAGGTCGTGGGGTTACTCTAAAATGACATGCCAACTCTGTCAAGCAAAAGGACACCTGGCAGACGAGTGCACTAATTATTGGGTCAGTGCTATTTGCTATTATTTAGCGTTATACAGGATGATGTTATACGGCGCCTAGAAATGGATCTGCACTAATTGCAACGATGCCGGTCACATTCACTTGGAGTGCCCAAGGCCGCAAGGATACCTGAAGCTCAAATGCTGGCTATGCAAGGAAGTCGGTCATATAGGCGGAGAGTGCATCAACTCTGAGGTTAGTGCATCTGTGGATTTCGAGGGAGACAGCAGATCTATTGCTCACTTGTGGCATAGAAATGGCAGTGTACGAATTGCGGTGATAAGGGGCATTTTCAGCAGATTTGTCCGGAGCCGAAGGGATTTCGAAAGAGGAAGTGCAATAGCTGTGGCGAGCTTGGGCACTTGATATGCTTCGGCAGAGTGTAAGTCCTCATCTTTATCCTAAAATCGCATGTTCTCATGGTTCTGTTAGGCCTTGTCCCGATAATGAGGAAGACGCAGAGTCGCAATGCACCACTGAAGAGTCTCAGGGGACGTACCCTCATGGCTGCGACGAATCTCAATCAAAGCGCGACCATACTGGCTCCACTAACAACCGGTCCAGACAGTACGACACTCTAAACAAGTATCCTTTTGTTTGCAAACTCACATCTCAACTCTCGCAGAGGGGTACCTCATCCTCCAGAGCATAAAAAACAAGATGCCGAAGCTTTGCAGCTTCACGCAGAGGCGAATGCCTTGATCAATGTCAATGAATGTGCCAAGGCCATCCCCTTACTTACACAGGCGATTGGTTCGTAATATGCTCGCTGTGTTGTCTTCGCATCCATTCATCTTGATGTGTACAGCGTTGGATCCGACCATGGCAGACTTGTGGGTCATGCGTGGCATCGCTCAGACCAAGCTGTCTATGTTTTCCGATGCCCTGGCGGATTTCCAATTCGCCTCAGGAAAAGGCTACATACCCACTGCCATTGTTCTACTCCACACTGCTCGGTGTCGATTGCTGCTCGCGTCGCGCTCAGGGGCATGGCTGGCTACTTGTGAAGCCTTGTCTGTCGACCCCAGTCATGAGGACGTGCTCATGCTGAGACGGCGACTACTCGAGTTGGACGGCTATACCGATAGCTACACCGGGGCGCGTTTACGCAGACAATGGCGGGTAGCGAGGCAGTCATACGATTCATGTGTGAAGGTCTATGTGGAGGAGGGCTATGTTGCGCCGATTGAGATCCAATGCTGGGGTGTCGAGTTACTGATTGCCGAAGAAAAGTGGGACAAGGCTACCACAGCCGTTGAGTGCGTCTTTGGATCTCATCATAAGTCTATGCTTTCTGGAACCTGCTAACCACATGGTTATCAGGCATTTGTGGCAGAAGAATTCCTCCGCCACTGAAGTTATGCTTTTACGTGCGATGGTTTTATTCATGACCGGCAAACTTCCTGAAGCCCTCGACCAACTGCTCACGGCAATAAGATTGGACCCCGACGGCGATGGTGCAAAGGCACTTCGATCTCGTATCCGAGATGTCAAACATCTCAAGGCGGAAGGAATTGCGTCATTCGGTAGAGAAGAATGGGAAGATGCGCTCGAGCAATGGAGTAAAGCCCTACAGGTAATAGTCTGCTTTCTTGTCGCGATCGGGAATGTTCATCCTCATTCCTTGACGCTGTGTAGGTTGTAGGAGAAAACGAATCAGAGGGACACGGTGGCCTTATTCGAGCAACTCTGTTGCTAAATAGAGCTACAGCGTATCTGAAGGTGTGTTACTCACCCTCATTCAGAGTCTCATCTGATTATTTTCGTAGCTGGACCAGTTCGCTGAAGGGCTCAAGGACATCAACATATCACTCAAGCTCAACCCAGAGTATTTCAAAGCTTTCCGAACTCGTGCCCGCATCTATGTTGGACTCGAATTGTATGAATCCGCAATCGCCGATTTTACCGCAGCCCTTCAGCACGGAATCGCGGAGATGCGTGCAATCGATGTCGAAGCCCTCAGAGCTGAACTCTCGAGGACGGAAGAGACATTGGTTCAGGAACGTAATATTCAAAAAGATTACTACGAGATTCTAGGTCGGGTTTGGTGCCAGCACGAAAGTGATATGTTCGTTGACTTGTTGACGACACAGGTATTTCCAGGCATTGCACCGCGGGTGAAATCAAGAAAGCCTACCGCATTGCGTGTCTCAAGCATCATCCGGACAAGGTGAATGAACCGACTCTTAAATCCTGTGCATCTTATCTTGAACAACGTACTTCAGGGTGGAGTGGAGGAGAAATTCAAAATTATCAATGAGGCATACTCCGTACTCTCGGATGCGGACAAGCGCACACAGTATGATGCCGACTCATCTTGGGCAGACGAGGATCCGTCGGAAGGTTCTTGGGCAGACGAGCCTGAGGGTAGCTGGTCAGCCGAGCCCGGGCCTGAGGGTAGTGATTTTCCCGGCTGGTAGTACGGTACGAATGTATATATGCATGATGTGTGGCCAGTGCTAGTCATCATCGATATCCCGTCCAGACTCGAGTTGATTCATGTCTTCACGTCGTCGAGCTCGATCAAATAGAATTAGCAATACACCATATATATTAGCTGCTCTATTTGTGCGCTGCGGTATCCCACTTAGTCATATTTTGGGTTTCTCTTGACCTATGTCCGTGCCCCTGACCGGGGCATCTCACTGCCATGTCTTCCTCCTCGTCATCGTCGTCCAACAATTCCTCTAGGTTCACGTTTCTGGCGACCCTCATCCTCCTCCTTTTCGTCTCTTCCGCCATAATCCTGCGGTCACTCATACTTCGGAGGCGCTTCCGACGACAAATCGAGGAGGCGATCGCGGCTGGTGTGCTCTTGTCACCTCCGGAGGGACGGGGCTCTCGGAAGAAACTCGAGAGGCCCAAGTTGTGGGATGCATTCCTCGCGCCTTCCGTGGATGTGCAGTGGGACAACATCACGGTCAGTCTCATACACCAGTACATACCGTTCAGCACGGACTGATCTTGTACTCCTGGGTCATATAGCCTGTGGCAGGGAGAGCTTGTGTGACGAGACCGTTTCCGCACACAAGAACATACGGAGCGCCCGAGGCAGCGACCTCACGGCGATCACGTCCTCTTTTCTCTATGTTCGCTCGGTCGTCGCGCAGGCAGCATCCTACCACATCATCGGATACCCTCGTGCCCTCACCCCCGATCCATCACGCTATGCAACCCGGCTCTCCAGAGACACGTCAACAAGACCAGCTTGCGCAGGTGTGTGAGGTCCAAGTGACGCTCCTGATCGCGATGCCCAATTGGCATCGACTTTCGGATGCTGCTGGACAAGAGCTGTCGGCGAAAGGGAAAGAGAGGAGCTTGCCCGAGTATTGGGATGAGGAGGAAGGTGTACCTGACATCGTTCTAGGTGTCACGCAGGTACCATTTAGACATGACGAGGAACTTGAAGGACTGGACTCTCGATACTGAAGCTACCACGGACGATACATATGTACGATATCCTGTAAAGGAGACAGCTACGTGTAATCCTGTTAATTACACCTGCGGCTAGACGGGGCCCATAATTGATAGTTGAGACACGTACCAGTGACTATCAGATAAATCCCATCTAAATGGCTCCCCCAGTCAGTCTACGTCCTCCCAGCTGCTGTCGGCGTCATCCTCGCTGTCCTCACCCTCGGGGAAAATGTCATCTCCAACACCGTATTTCCAACGGTCGTTCGGGTCCTCGTCACTATCTTCGTCGAATCCATCGCTTTCGTCGCTATCTTCCCCGTCCACACTGTCCATCGACTCCGTGTCTGACCCCTCAAACAGCTTGAACTCCTCCACATTCGTCCGCAGCCAGTGCTCATATTCCCCCACATTGTCTCCCTGCTCCATTAGCACACGCTTCAGCGGCGCACCCAGCTCTCGCCGAACCTCCACCAGCTTGCACATCAGCGCGCCATCGAGCCCGCTCGTCGTGAGCGTCTCCAACCGTGGGAGATACATCTTCTCTGGGGGTATCGGGCGGATGTCATCGAGCAGCATGTCCTCGTCTGGCTCGAGCAGGAACGTGGTCTCGAGGTTGAGCAGGAGCTGGTACCACCGGTGGTCGAGAAAGTTGAAGTCGAGGTTAAGGGACGTCAGATTGGGCGCGGCGGCGTACACCTCTGCGATGACCCGCAGTCTGTTACAGAGCATTCCGGTGACCTTGAGCGACGTAAGGCCGCTAAGGAGCGGCTTTCCGGTCGTGGGCGCGGGGCGCGCGAGGGCCCTCAGGAATTCGGTGAAGTCGGATTGGTCCATGTCAAGGGCGAGGGAGGTGAGATTGGGGAGCGCGAGTCGGTCGAGGAGGGGCATGATGTACTCATACTCGTGGTATGCGAGAACAAGCTCCTTGACTGAGTCAAGCGTGAGCGTCGTGGTGACTACAGCGCTGCTCGAGGTAGGCATCTCCACCTCATTCCCATCTGCCTTCTGGAGGCTTTCAAACCACTCCACGGGTCCGCCAGCGGGGCCAGAAGTACAGATCGAGAGGGTGGTGAGTTCGGGTGAGGTTCGGAGGATGCGTGCAAAGTCTGCATAGCTGGGACGGACGTTTTCAGCATGATACGCGAGCTCAAGGTCGGTGAGGCCGCTGAGGAATCGTGAGCGTGTCCAGTCGAGATGCACGCCCCATAGCGCGACGTGCGTGAGACGCGGTACATCGCCTCCGAAGAGGACGAATGGCTGTTCCTTGAAACATTCGGGCCGGAACCTGTCGTAATCGTCGTCTTCGTCTTCGTGGTGATGGTAGAGCTCGAGGACCTCCAACAGCGGCGCCCCATCACAATCTCCCAGTTTCACCAGAATCGCATTCATGAGATCGTATACTGATACCATCGCCTCGAAACTGCGCCAGTGGGAGAGGTGTGGAATGATGCACTCCATGATTGTCTTGATCGTCTCAACTCCCATGTTGAGTATCAACTCCGAATCGTCGTCGTCCACAGTGAAATCTACCGAGATGGAGATCGGCACCGTTTTCGACCTTTCGAGGTATTCTCTGGCCAGGGCATAGTCGTTGCCTTCATCCTCGGCAGCGAATGTGATGTTCGCCCAGAGAGCAGGTGTCTGGAGTGCAATAGCGCGCCAGCGACAACACACGTGCGACACGAGTAGCTCAAACGCGGGCGGGTCTCCGATGTCCGATTCACTGCTGCTTCCGCTCGGGGCGCCCACACTAACGTGGTCATCGTCCTCGCCAGTCAAGCTTCCACCGCTGTCCACGCCAAGCTCCCCGCTCTCGCTGTCTGTACTGTCGTCGTCGTCGCCATCGTCAGAATCATCGTCGTCGGATTCTTGGACTCCCATCAAGAAAATGTGGGACAGAAGCTCGGTGGGAAGCTCGTTGATGAAGCAGCGGCCATCCAGAGGTGCGAAGTAAGGGTTGTTGACCGAATGTTCAGGCTGGTCATTCATCTGAGTGCCCAGAAAATCAGGAAGTCGAGAGCGATTAATAGGGACGTTGAGGACAAAAGCAAATCCAAATGCAAGCCACGGTCACGTGAAACACGAAGGTATCCCTTTTTGGTATGTCTTCAAGGTCACCTCACCCGAGATGTTTCTTATCTGATCTATGCTTCAGACATCCAAGCTTGAATAAATTCATGTGAGTGTTCTTTGTCCGTGGCCGAGAGTGTCGCGTATGCAATACGGTGGAGTAGTAGGCCGTTCCCATGAAGCAAGACTAAGTCTGAAGCATTTACACTTCATTCGTACCAGGGTGGGCATTACAGAGGTCTCCGTCTTGGCCATTCCGTGAGATAAAAGTAGATATGGAATGATCATGCATAGGGAAGAGTGTGCCGTGAAGGCGGTCTACATCGACGCTATCGCGGGACCGCGTGCATTCCCATACCCGCTCCGGCGCGCCAACCCTCCGCTCGCACGCGCCTACATTGCTCGTCAGGCGAATACGACACTAGCAGCTATAGATTCGGGGCGACATTGTGGTCAGCGAAGTTGATGTCACCGTGCCGCCCATTATCTATCCACCGTATCGAGGATCGATAGTGTGCTGTGCGCCGTTAGACTCTACGTGGGGCGCCAACTGCCTCACACACGAAACGGAGTGGCACATAGCGGTCTCTTGTCTCGACAGACAGAATAGCCCTGAGTAAATGCCGGGACACAATGAGACCGCCGCAGAACAGCTAACACTCGAAAAGATGGAAAGTATAAGGATGCAGCACACCTTATAGCCGTTCTCGCAAGACCCGAAGCTGTTGATCCAACGACGGCATAAATCGCGCATAGGTTGACTGAGGGCGATCTGAGTGTCCTCGGATTTATTCTCGAGATCTCTTATACTCTTGACCACTTGTTACGGTCAGGCTACTAGTCAAATGGAAGCATCACAATGTGCATGGAAGGATAGATATATGAATATCAACGTCACCGGATCTCCAGTAAGTCTGACGAGACACAAAATATTTCAGCCGCGTACATGGACACTCGCGAAGAGCATCTGGGAGGGAAAAATTCATGCATACAATGCATTCCAGGCAAGGTCTGAGGGAACTCTGTGGACTATGGGCTCATCTCGAGCCTACGTACCACAGGCCGCAATATACGCCGAAGGATATCCTGCGGCTCGCACAGTGCATTCTCGTAACACGTCCAACGCCAGGGATTCCTAGTGGCCCCACATTATAATGTGTCTGCTCATATATGACAGTCTCCTGATACTGATTGAGTACTTCTATCAAGAAGACTCGTCCAGGGCTTGATTCTGCCATCTGAAGTCAGAACACTGTGGGCACGGCACTGGCACCCTAGGGCACTGGGAAAAGCACAAGGACGTGATAAAGACGCACTGGTTGGCGAGACTATGACACCCTCGCCTGTCCCCGTGATGCAACCTGCCACCGACCGCGCTAAAGCATCGGTCAGCAGTCTGGTGAACCACTCAGTCATTACGGCTGGACTCGTAAAGAGTCGATCGAGGGAGACTAGAAGGCTCAGACACCACTCGCAGAAGTGGACGCGCGTAGGCATCCTGTACAAGGCGAGTGTTGCCGCACCTGGAGTGCGCCGTAGAGCAGTAAAAGGCTGCGTCGAGCATGTAAGATCTCATATATCAACGAGCAAGGACCAAACATGTCTTACTCACAATCGTAACATGGTCCCACACTGAAGCTGTCGCGGAAGCATCTTCGCTCCAGCCCTCCTTCGGGATCGAAAAGGAAACTGCAAGCATATATTCGTACCGGTACATGAATGTATAGGCCGATAGTCCGAGTCGCGCAACACCGAATCCCGAACTGAGCAGTACACTTCTGTTCGGAAGCGAGAATCGTAGCAAGGCGCGAACTGCGACTGCGACTGCCGGCAGGAAGCATACCCAAATATCTCTGTGAATTTCGCCAGTAGCAAATCAGACATCCTGTAGAAGACACATGAAAGACTCACCTCCATTCCCATACACTGTCTACAATATTAATGAAGACACTCACGAAGAGCGTGGAAGACAGGAAAAAATTATGCAACCCAGTGCGAGAGTAGCCTGAGTTAAGTTTCGCGCGTTTCTACGCGAACCGCAAAGCGCACTGAAAGATGAATGCTGGTGCCAATACCATGTCTCCTCATACGCCGCAAATCAGGATCTGCAATACGAGCCAATTTGACACATCATGCCAAAAGTTGGCTCGTCGCGCCACGTAGGCGCGTGAGAGGGGGTGCGCCCATGCATGACAGGCGCGACAGTGCGATAGAGCAAGGTTTGCTCCTCGTACACCGTCGTCAATTACGGGCAGATGGACTGTCGTGGTAACGCTGTCTGTCGTTACCGACGCAATGGCGGAATTCCGCAAAAGGTGCAGTATGCACACTTCACTTGGTCCCTGCTGCTGCCAAACCTATATAGGTCTGCTGCGAGCGGCCGCGATAGAGACGATGGCACAGACAAAACAGCTCCACCTTGTCCCTTGTCCCTCCGCGACGGGTTTCGCATCCGGCACAGCACCTCCCCTGCTCGATCATCGAGGGATCATCGGCGATGTCGCTAGAGCGCGCCGCTGAGCCTGTGAAGGCTCGACCCGGCTAGGGTCTGTCGAGGATGCCTGATATCAGGCGGTGGACTGAATGCTCAGACTTTACCTGCTCGTGAAGGAGATGCGCGGAGGCATCCTGTGCGTGGCGAGCGATGCGGTCTTGCGACTGGGTTGAGGGCACTCAACACACGAGGCGGCGTTATATTCAGAGGTGTGTGTTTGGTCCTGCTTGTAATATACACAGCGCACAACGTGGACCCACCATGATGTATAGGGATATGACGTACCCCGGTGGTTGTGAACAAACGGCACACGCAGAAGTTCGGTCAAATGAGTGCGCATGTAACCAATTGCATTCAAAGTTTCAGGGAATACACCCGACGCCAAGTAGACATCCATATCATAAATACGACTGAGGCTCCCATGTATATTCATCCCCTAAACACAGAAATGAGCATGATTCTACACGACAGCGAACACAGGACAGCACTGACCTATTCTCCTATCCAACAAGAAGACGGAACACACTCGCGAAGAGTGGACAGCAAAGGGAAAAAATTGATGTAGGAGTGCAGTCCCAGAGTAGTCTGAATCGAGTTTCGTGCAAATCTGCACGAGTGCGCTGAAAGACAGACGCCTTGCCGTGCCATGTCATGTAGCCATCGCGCATCCAACCGTGACCAAGGCCGCGAACACACTAGTAGTGAACACTTGTACTCGACACAAAAACATCGGAGCACAAACCTCGTGCGCTTGTCCCGAGACGAACACCGAACCGCGACGTCGCAAGACGCGGACTATGACTGCGGGCAGGAAGCACACCCAAATATCCCTGTTAATTTCGTCGGTAGCAAATCGGACATCCTGTAGAAGACACATAGAATACTCACCTTCATTCCCATACACTATCTACAATATCAATGAAGACACTCACGAAGAGTGTGGAAGACAGGAAAAAATTATGCAACCCAGTGCGAGAGTAGCCTGAGTTAAGTTTCGCGCGTTTCTACGCGAACCGCAAAGCGCACTGAAAGACGAACAGTACTAGTGCCGAATGCCATGTCTCCTCATACGCCGCAAATCAGGATCTGCAATATGACTCCGAGCCTTTTAACTCGTCGTGCTACGCGCCACATAGTGCCACGTGAGAGGGGGTGCACAGGCGCTACAGTGCGATAGAGCAAAGTTTTGCTCCTCATACACTGTGGTAATGGTGCTTGACAACCATGGTTGTCAATGGGCAGATGGACTGTAACAGATATCTGCAAGTGTGCTATGCACACTTCACTCACTTGGTCCCTGCTGCTGCCAAACCTGTATAGGTCTGCAGCAAGCGGCCGCGATAGAGACGATGGCACAGGCAAAACAGCATCCGCCTTGTCCCTTGTCCCCCGCATCTGGCACATTACCTCGATCATGGAGGGATATCGATCATCGGGGATGTTGCTAGAGCGCACCGCTGAGCCTGTGAAGGCTCGACCCGGCTAGAGTCTGTTGAGGATGCCTGATATCAGGCGGAGGACTGAATGCTCAGACGTTACCTGCTCGTGAAGGAGATGCGCGGAGGCATCCTGTGCGTGGCGAGCGATGCGGTCTTGCGACTGGGTTGAGGGCTCACAGCACACGAGGCGGCGTTATATTCAGAGGTGTGTGTTTGGTCCTGCTTGTAATATACACAGCACACAACGTGGACCCACCATGATGGATAAGGATATGACGTACCCCGGTGGTTGTGAACAAACGGCACACGCAGAAGTTCGGTCAATTGAGTGCACATGTAACCAATTGCATTTCAGGGAATACACCCGACACCAAGTAGACATCTATATCATGAATACAACTGGGGCTCCCATGTATATTCATCCCCTAAACACAGGAATCAGCATGAGTGTACACGACAGCGAACACAGGACAGCACTGACCTATTCTCCTATCCAACAAGAAGACGGAACACACTCGCGAAGAGTGGACAGCAAAGGGAAAAAATTGATGCAGCGGTGCAGCCCCAGAGTAGTCTGAATCGAGTTTCGTGCAAATCTGCACGAGCCGCGAAGTGCGCTGAAAGGCAGACGCCTTGCCGCGCCATGCCACGTAGCCATCACACATCCAACCAAGGCCGCGAACACACTAGTAGCGAACGCTTGTACTCGACGCCGAAGCCCCGGAGCACAACCCTCGTGCGCTCGTCCCGAGACGAACACAATGGAGGTGATAGAGCTACGGGAACGTACGACGACGTATGACGGCGTCCACCCGATCCCCGCGACCTGTCCCAATTCCGATCGGGCTCCCTACCGGCTGTACTGCGGTCTTCGGGGCTAATACCCGTCGCGGAAGTACTTCTGGTGAGTCGCTACGCCGATGAAGGCTCATTTCAGCTAGACACGTCCAAGAAGCTCGGAGAAGCGGTTTGAACCAGGGATTGGAACGCTCAGACCTTAGCCCGCTCGCAAGGATAGACATGCAAAGATATCTGGACGGGGCGAGCGTCGCGGCTTTGGGACTGCACCTCGTTGAATGGCTCATGGAGGTCAACTGTGAGTGTTTTCCGTACACGTCGAAATAAATACTGGCGACGCTCCGGCTCCGGCCCGGCCGGCGACCAATATTGATAAGCCGCGGCAATTGCCATCACACCACATTTCCGTTTTGGTATGTCTTCAAGAAATCCGCCTCAAACGACCCGCTAACTCAATATCCTGCACAACGCGCATCCAATAAGTCCCGGCAACTCTACACCCACCGCGCGCAACAAAAACCGTAACCCAAGGGATAGCGAAGAACAGTACATCTAACAAAGCAGTGTGTCTACAAAGCGAGCCGGCCGCGCAACGCACGGACGAACAAAATAACGAGCTCGTATGTGGGGGATGAGAGCGGGAAAGCGGAGGACGCGCTGCTGCGGCGAAGAGTATAGGAGCAAGGATACAGAGGTGCGAAGCCAGGCGCGGTTAAAAACAGCACGAAATGCTGAAGACACAATGAACGCGAAGGCGGCGGGTTGTGCGCGGGTATGAGGGAGAGTGACAGAGATATGTGGGGTGACAGAGGTAAGCAAGAAAGACACAGGTGATAGATACACAAGCATGAAGATGCGGTGTGAAACAAGATAGGCAGACAGATGGTTGTTGGGGTAGTATTGCGACTTGCTGTTTGTCCTACCACGCCAGGGCGTATCCATGCTGCAGAGGACAGGCGGGTCCTATCAGCACGCGGAGGCCACACCACCGGAAGAAGGACGTACGGGGTCTCGGGCTACTGACACTTCCTGTTGTATACCGATTTCCAGCCCCGATGTCTGTGGTGACGCTTAGCACTGCGCGGCAAAATTTGTCGTGACCAAATATCCAGGAGAACACACCTCGTGATCTACTTTTGTCCGGGAGAACTTGTCCACCATCAGGAACGTCGGCATCGTCACATGTTCGCCGTCCGTGCCCCGTCCGCGTAAGGATTTCCGTGTGTTAAGTCTAGGTATGTTTCAAAAGACGTTAGGGCGCAGGTGATACTGTGACAAAGGGACGACAGACGTTGCTAGGAAGGAATTTGCGTATACTTTCGGTCCATAGTAAGCCTCTCATAAAGAAGACATACAAGAAAAAGGATGCGCACGCTTGCTGACGACGAAATACAAGCCCATGTATATGAAGTTCTGTGGCATAAGATCGTACTACAATTCCTAATGAGCAAGCTTGAACAGCAGGCGAAGCTGCGAACTCACTGTGATCAAAGTGGCCACACTGAACATGCTGAAAACATCTCGAACAATGAGAAACGGTTGAGATGGTGTCACCCGCGATGATCCTACCTTGTAAGAATACCCGTATTGACAGCATACAATGTCAGGCTATTCACAAGAGAGTCATCCCTGTACCGAGCAGCATCAGACTACGGAAATGTTGACAACGGACACATGACTTACTTCGAGTATCCCGTGCGCAAGTTGCGCAGGAAATAACACAGCGCAGCGGCAGTGACCATGTCAGTGGCCACACCGAGCCCAAGGGAAAAGCTCGCAACAATCTGTAAGTATCCTCAGTCGAGTGTCGCCCACAATCTCGCAGTGCTGACGTACTTTAAGTTGTGGTGCCTCTGCAAGGCTCGTCAACTTGTAGCTATAAACAATTGTTGTCAGCCGGCGCAGAGTGTGCGTAGGTGGCTTTTACTCACGCTTGGATGGTATACACTAAGGCATGATTGTGACGATGAATACTCAGATGTGCATTTACAGGATATCACGCTTACCAACTGCAAAACCTGTAAATCAATGCAAGTACCATTAGCCGATGAGAGCAACTGCCAAGTCGAAGTACATGCCCATTTGCGAGGCCGCCAGAAGCAGCTAGAAAATATCGTATTTGTCACTGTGGGAATTCGTAAAGTGGAGAACTACGCACAATTAGGCCAGTCATCCAGATGTTGTGTTTACTAACTATACCGCTATGAGGTGAATGACCGCGACTCCGAATGCTTTGACACTTACATCTCCATACACGCATGGCGAAACATCTAATGTGAACATTGTTTTCAACATACCGCCCGCACAGGAACTTTGAACACCTACGCTTTAACAATGGCGCCAGCGAAGGCCTACAAAATCGCTCTTCTGTCAGTGCCGCGTTGAACACGGCTAAAAATGCACGCACCCCCAAAGTCACTTGAAGCTATGGAGGAAAGTTCGTGAACAGACAGCAACAGCTTCTACCTGGAGGTGCTACTCACAATGAGGGACCTAGAACCGAACCTGTAGTTGAGTGTCATGCACCACGACAGAGAGCCTAGTACACTCACCATACTGGTGGTGAGACGAACACAATGAGGTTCCCCCAATTGCTGTAGGACTTTCGTTAACATCGTTTCTCGGATGAAATGTGTTACCGACGCACGTTACCACGTAGTGGTAGAGCGCATGCGCGACGAGGGCCTCGTCGCCTGTCTCGAGCAACCTGCAGTGCGTTCAGAAACTGAAGCGAGTAAACGCAGGCGCGCGACATACCACAACGCAGCTACCTGAGCGATAGGCAGATTCAGTTAAATGAGCCGTCAACACACTCTGGTACGCTGGACTGACCAGAAACTTGTAGAACGTCCTATCCATGGGATAGCGGCGAAAATATATATAGCACTGCAGGCTGAGTACACCAAAGCATCTGCGGAGCAGAAAGAAAACATTGGTCAGGTGCAAGGAGGCACGGCGGCTAGTTTACTTACACGCTGGAGACGCCGAATCCCACGAAAGCAGCCCCCATGGTGCCGTTGAGGTCGGGGACAGGCATGGTGGGGGGAGAACGAAGGAGAGTGGGGGTGGAAAGAGTGTGGGATGCGGCGGCGACTCACAGGGAGTCGTGCTTGACACGAATGGCGCGCAGATCCAGAATGGGGGACACAGCGCAGCTGGGCCTGAGTGTGGTGGTCTGCACCAGTCTCGCGACATCTGCGAAGGATTTCAGGGTGTTTACCTTGTCCCCATCGGGAAGCCGATGTAGGCTTTGCAGATTCCCGTGGCCGCCCATGTGGAAGATCTCTGTTCCTCGTGGCAACCGCGCTGTTCATCGCACAGTCACACACTTCCCACCCGACGCCACACTCCACAAGCTCGCGTCCATCTCGGACTTCACTTCATCGTTCCGACAGCGTGCATCGACCTCTTCCGTCGACGTCGAGCATACATTGTCGTACAGCCTCCACCGAGCAGGTGCTATGTGCGCTCCGGCATTGATGGCAACAATCTCATTCCTAATTGTCTGCAGCACTCGAGCCCATCGGCCAACAGCCCAGACCGCAAGATAATCATCCCACCCGACCGGACATTGGATGCAATCAACGCCGTATAATGCTTACATGTAATTAGCATGTAAGATGCATCATGTCAATGCCTCCTCGACTTCCGTCTTCACCGCGACTCCCCCAACCTGCGACGTCGACCCAGGCTGTGCATGACCAGCGGGTGCCCGATCAGTACTAACTTCACCCAAAAGCAGCGGCCGAGCGTCTTGCGAACTCTCCCCCAGCCGTGAGAGCGCGAGCAGCGTGGCAGCATCTTGACGCGCATGTGGCGCGTGGGACGCCAGTCCCCGGACGACGTGCGCCGGTGTAAGCAGGCGCAACGGACCCGTCGCGTCCCTGCCCTTGTGCCGCGGCCGTTCGTAGCGCGAGAGCATGCGCGCCGCCGCCTCGTCGCGCCGGAATGCGTCGACGCCACGGTGCAGGAGCACGCGGAGGAACGACTTCGTGAGAACCGCAAGCAATGCATGTGGCGCAAGGCGGTCGACAATTTCCTCGCGCGGGCGACTGAGCTCGGTGAGCGACGCGGGCTGCGCCGAGACGTGCTCCAGCTTCCATTTTAATGTGAGGGCGCAAATTGCTGTCGTAAGGTGCGGATCTGCAATTGATACCAGGTCTGCGGACGATGGTATGTGATGCAGGCCGGCGTATGACGTCGGGGGCACGGCGGACAGGGTCGCGTGCAGTGTGTACGACGATGGTCCGTGCGCGTTACTCGGGGTTAGAAGACGGTGCACGTCAAAGAGAGGCATTCGAACTTCCTCTGTCGTCTTGAACGCCACACATGCTGAAAGACCTGCACCGACGACTACCATCGACGTCGGTGCCGGTGTCACCTTACCATCCGCAGATTCGTCCTTGACAGTGACACCGATCGAATGCACGCTTTGGTGTGCCCCGCAAGTACTGCAGTACTCTTGCCCAGATACAGGAGCCGGAGCAGCGCCAGGCATGGGAGAGGAGGAACCTTTCCGTGCCACCTTCTGTTCGGTAGCACTGGCAGCGCGGGGAAAGAGGCCCTCGTCCAGCATCCATCGATAGACGTCTGCCATGGTGAGCGGAACATGGTCCTCCTCCTTCGGAGGTGCGGTGCACAGCTGTTCGTAGAGGCCCTGCAACGCGCGTGCGCGGCCCATCTGTTGAACCCCTTCCTTGTGAACTTCCGTCCCCTGACGCAATGGAATGGAAGTACCCACCTCGATCGCCTTGCGCCTCCCCGCGACCAGCCTCCGAAATTGCGCCGGGGTGGACGCTAGGAAGTATGGCACCCGTATCGATGAGCGGGCCTTCACATTTACATCTGCGCCCTGCATCAGCTCGACGGTCCCGACAAGTGGAGCACACGCGTACCTCGCAGCGTCATCGGCACACGCGGCAGTAAGGTACGCAGCTTCGTCGCATAATCTGCATGGATACCGGGCGCGCCCCTGGCAATGAGCGATCTGCACTAGAAGCACACGCCCGCGAAGATACTTACCGGGCTCAGAGATGTTTCCATCCCTCTGATGTGGATTGCCGACCGCCGCGGCCTTGTGCCTGGGACTTGCTTGTGATCGTTCATCGTCCCACGTGACCGTGTATACATCCGCGCGGGCAGGGACCAGCTCGGTGTTGCGGTCCAGCTCGACGTCAAATACTTGCTCGTCGCCGACGACGGGATGTGTGAGGTGTGCGGGGTCGAGCTGTTTCAGCGGAAAGGGGACAGTACGTATTGACGGTGAGTAGATCTTCGGGTATTGCAAAATGAAATATTGCTTGCCTCCACCCAGTGCTCGACGTCTATGGGCGGATTCGCGCTTCCTACCCATACAAACGTGAGCCTTGCCAGGAACGATTTTTCGGCTGTACTTGTGACGACAAAGGGTGGATCCGTCACGACAATCGGGTCGACGAGGGTCGACGGCGGCGGCTCGGTGAGGCATGTTATTACGAGCTTCGACAAGAACGTCGTTATGGGGAGGCTCTGTGTTCGTCGTGATCAGACGTCGATACACGACAAAACATGCGGAACTTGCATAGAATGGAGAATTGACAGAGAGGCGCCATCGATGAGTGTGGTGCTGCTTCGGTTCGAGACGCCGTTCTAGAAGAATAATCAAAAGGGTCGCCTTGCACAATTTACCGGAAAGCATGTCGTACCTGGATGCAGCCACAGACTGTGATCTGTGATCTTCACTCGCGCGACAATGTGGAATCTGCTGCTTGTGACGCTCTGCAGCGCCGACGGCGGTTGCAAGGATCCTGAGAGCGTGTCGTCCGCCGGTACTGGATCGTGACCCTCGTTTTCCGTAGGTTTCGATATTGGAACAGGAGAGACTATTTCGTCTAACGCTGGACGAGCGATATTCCGGTGGTTGTACGGCATACGCCACCTGCGCTTCCGCTCTACTTGCTCTTCGGGTAATGTGAAGATGTCGACCACTGCAGCGTCTCCATGCACGTTAACCCGTCGCTGTTTGGGAGCTCGTCCAAGGAACGGGGCCAGAGCAGGAGTGTCGATATGATGGCCAAGCGTCCGCGTGATGTGCGAGCTCCCGGAAACAGACTCACGGGCCCCCTCGACGTTGGACAGTTCGCTCCCTGAAGGCTGCTCTGGCGCGGCAACACCCGGTACGCCGGGAATGACGACCTGCTCTCCTGCACCCACCGCAATCTCGAACAGCCTGCGCAAGCTCGGCAAGCTGATCCCACCAACCTCTGTGCCATTCGCGACGACCCACTCGCGCTCCTGATCCGGCACGAGCACGGCGCAGCTCTGCATGCATTCGTCGTGGCTGCCGTACTCGCGGTGGTGCCGAAGGCGGCAGTGGTTCAGAAGGCCTTGAAGATTCGAAAAGTCAGTGCGGGCGCAGTCCTGACATGCTAGCTTGGCGATCGTGGCTGGGGTTGTGTTGGTGTTTCGCAGGAATAGTAGTTTCTTGATGGGTTGAGGAGGGGGGCGAGGAAGTCCACGAGTACGGGAGGAACCTAGGCCTAAGCGGGGACCATACTGAGGAGGCTCGGCAAACTGTGGTGGGACAGCAGGGTGCTTGGGTAGATGTAGGATCGGCTTCAGAGGGAGTATGACTTCTCTATTGAGCAGTATACTGCAGGGCGCCTCAATGGCGTCCAAGGCGTTCAGTGCAGCCGTCTGAAAATCAGAACTACCCGCGGAATTTACTGCAGATAATAGCATCAGATATGCACGAGCAGTGCGTGATACTGGGTGCTCACCGACCTTGAAGGCCTTTTTCCAGCGACTCCTGCAAGAGTAGTGCCCAGGTGATTCTCGACTGCACGGTTTCGGAAAGGCGCTGTCTGAGCGCTATTTCCAGGTCAAGTTCTTCGAGAACAACCTGTTGGTAACTGGGGCCGCTGTCTGAGAATGTGTGGTTACATTCCAGCAATGCGATGAAAAACTGACTGGCAACTTACGCTCAGTATATCGAGACCCAATTGTCTTTTGCCGCTTCCTCGGTCTTGCGATACAGCCGTCGTCTTCTCCTGATGAGCTAGAGTGGGCAGACGATGTCGAGGAAGCGTTTTCAAACACCATTTCCGAGTTCTCTGGAAATGAATATTGTTTGAGAGCAGACTGCATGAGCAAGGGATTTGCGGGAGGACTTCGGAAAATCATCGTTGTGTGACCGCCGCGTCTCGTCACGCCGTGTCCTGGCGAAGCGTGACACTGCCTCCCCCCACCTGCACCCACAGACTTCTCCGCAACGATGGGTATCAAGGGCCTCACCAGTCTCATCGTAGAGCACGCCCCAAAAGCAATACAGGTACGCTGTCCCCGAGTCTCTCGCTGCTCCGCTGAACGTGAACGACATTTCCGCCAACAGGAGCATGACATCAAGACCCTCTTTGGCCGCAAGGTCGCCATCGACGCGTCCATGTCCATCTACCAGTTCCTCATCGCTGTGCGGCAGAAAGATGGGGAGCTGCTGACGAACGATGCTGGCGAGACAACAAGGTGAGTATGCCGTGTCTTTCGCGACATGGGTCGCTCACGACGACACCTACGTATGGACAGTCACCTCATGGGCTTCTTCTACCGCACAATACGGATGGTCGAAAATGGCATCAAGCCAATGTATGTCTTTGACGGAAAGCCTCCAGAACTCAAGGCGGGGGTGGTGAGTCGTGCCCGCTTGTCATACCACGCGGGGCAGACAGCTCAGCTTTGTGTCCCTCTGTAGCTCTCAAAACGTCTGGAGCGTCGCGAGGAGGCAAAGGCCGAAGGAGAAGAAGCGAAAGAGACAGGTTCGTTGGTCTTCTGACCTGTATTGGTGGCCCTGGAATTGTCTTTGATTAGGTACGACGGAGGACGTGGACCGTTTCTCAAGACGAACAGTCAAGGTCACGCGAGAGCACAACGAGGAGTGCAGGAGGCTTCTCGGCCTTATGGGGATCCCGTTCGTCGTCGTGCGTGACAATTCCGTCATGTCACCGATTCTGTGAAGCTCACACGTCGTGAAGGCGCCATCCGAGGCCGAGGCACAGTGCGCAGAGCTCGCTCGAGGCGGAAAGGTGTGCAGTCCGAGCCTCGAACTCCATGCATGGCTAAGCATCCTCCAGGTCTACGCCGCCGGCTCGGAAGACATGGACACCCTAACCTTCAACGCACCCGTGCTCTACCGCCACCTCACCTTCTCCGAGGCGCGCAAGCAGCCTATCAGCGAGATCAACCTCAGCAAGGCGCTTGAGGGCCTCGACATGAACATGTCACAGGCACGTCTTCACACCTTCACCCTGCCAAAGCAGGCTCATTGGCAGCGATGCTGACCGTGGTACGTGCAGTTCATCGACCTCTGTATCCTTCTCGGCTGCGATTACCTCGAGCCCATCCGGGGCGTCGGGCCCAAGTCCGCGCTAAAGCTCATTCGGGAGCACGGGAGCCTCGGTGCAATCGTCGAGCACCTACGCGACAAGTACGGTGTCCTGTTTTCATTGCTCGCGCGCGGAGCCCTTCACTGACCGTGCGTGCAGGATGGCTGCGAAGGATGATGCTGCAGAGGACGGGAAGAAGAAGAAGGGTGGGATCAGCGTCCCAGAGGAGTGGCCCTGGGAGCAGGCGAAGAAGATCTTTGAGAAGCCCGACGTGACGCAAGCGGACGAGATTGAGGTGCGCCTTTCGTCTGCAAGGTCCATACGGGATCTGACCAACCCTCGCTGCCAGGTTGAGTGGACCAGCCCGGACGTCGACGGCCTAGTCCAGTTCTTAGTCACAGAAAAGGGCTTCAAGTGCGTCCACTTTTCATCACTATACTTGCTCAGCGTACTCATGCTAATGAAATCTGGATTGCAGTGAAGAGCGCGTGCGTAAGGGGGCAGATAAGCTAACCAAGTTCCTCAGCGCGAAGCAGCAGGGCAGATTAGACGGTTTCTTCTCCGTCCAGCCCAAAGCCTCTCCAAAGAAAGACAAATCCAAGGAGAAAGGTAAGGGCAAAGACGATGACAAGAGCAAAAGCAAGAGCAAGGGGACGAAACGGAAGGTGCGTGCACTGGACACATTGTACCCTGTGCACTAATACCAATGCTACACCAAAGCAGAGCGCCGACAAGGACAAGGAGGCGGGGAGTAGCAAGAAGACGAAAACAAAGAAGTAGTTTTCCGATCTGTGGTGTTGGCGGAGATCTGCATATTCTTGTCCCTTTGTTGGTTTCAGTCTGTCTTGCAATTGTTGTCAATGTCTCATGTACGTTATAGCTTCTGTATTAGTATCGGCCAGGATCCTTGCAGTCGGCGAAGGTTTCTGTCAACGTGTAAGCAAGTAGATAAAAGCATGGATCCCGTACCCCACTAGAGGGCGTTACAGCGTCACCGTACGCCAGTTCATATTCGATACCTCTACTTCTTCGTATTCATCTTCGCGATCGCCCTATCACTCCTCACCCTCCTCTTTCCCCTCTCCTTCTCCTGAGCACCCGTCGCGCGCTTCTCCCCTTGCCGCTTGCGCATGCGCTCCCTATCCACAGGCGACTTCACACCCTTCTCTGCAAGCACCTTCGCACGTTTCTTTGCCATCCGCCGCGCGACGCGGTCTGGATTTGCCGCCTTCGCCTGCTTGCGCGCGTCCTTCGGTAGGTGCGCCAGCTTCGCTCCCAGCGCAGGATCGCCCTTCGGCGCGGGGCGTGTGGGGGCAGCAAGATGCGGTGCCGGGGCCCGAACGGAAGGCGCGGGTTTGGCAAACTTGGGGACAACCTTGGCGCTGCCTGGGACGGTCTTGCAGCGCTGCACGCGGAGCTTGCGCTTCGCGAACTTGAGTTGGTCTTGCTCGAGCGCGAGGATCTCGTCCACGGACTCGCGATCCTACTGAGGTGTTAGTTTCACGATGAAGATAGATGTGATCGCGGATTTGGCTAGATGAAAATGGATGAGAAATGGGTGCGACGTACTGTGAATTGCACATAGGCGAAGCCCTTCCCGAGCTGTGTATCCTTGTCTCTAATAATCCGCACACGCTTCACCCATGTCCGGGGCCTCTTAGCGTGTTTTTCGGGCCTCTCGCCGTCGCCCTCCTCGTCGCTATTGTCTTCCCCACCACTCATCCCGTCCCCACCGGGCGGGCCCCTCTCAGCGCTGACCAGCCCCTCAAAGAACACCCTCAGATCCTCCTCCTTGCTCGCGAAATCCAGGTTACCGACGAAGACCGTCGCCTTCGGATCACTCATCCCCGCTGCGGTGGCGTCGCCCGCATCTTCGTGCCTTCCTACGCGATCCACTCGGACCGTCCGCTCCATGAAGATGCTCCCGTCAGCGTCCGCCGCCGCCGCCTTTGCGGCCTCATATGGGTCCATCGTCGGCACAGGGGGAGGCACGTTCGCAGCGCGTGTAGTAGTTGGTGGAGGGTGTGCGAATACGACATACGCATTGACCGCGTCAACCTTCTCGTGCAGCTCTTGCTTGATAAACGCAATGCGCTTTTTCTCCTTCGGGTCGAGGTAAGATTTCGCCGGATCCTCATCCTCGTCGCCTTTCGTCGCACGCCAGGACGCCGCACGTTCTCGATCATGCTCTCGCCCGTCCTTCGCGGGGGGTTTTACAGCAGGTTTGCTCTTGCCTTTCGCTTCGGCAGGATCTCCAAGGGTAGGGAGCTGGGACGTGGGATTCTGGAACGCAACGGATCGGAAGCGCACGGACTCGATCTTGGCGGTGGGAATGAAGGATAAAATGTGACGCTTGAGCTGCTTCTGCAACGGCTGCACAACATGTCCGAAGTATGAGATTGGAGGACAGTGCGGACAGATGCAAGAGAGGACACACCCTACTTTTCACGACTTCCACTGGGACATTCCCAACAAATATTGTACGCGCATCCCGCCGCTCAGACGTCTCTTCTGGAGGAACATACTTCGTCTTGGCGCGATCGCTGCTCTTTCTTTTGCTGCCACCGGACAATGACTCGTGGACGAGACGCGATGGGTCCCCCTCTTCATCAGAATCGGTCGCATCGCTGTCCGCACCTCCGGAGGTCGTCTCCGCAGACCCCTCAAGTTTTGCCGCCTTGTGTTTTTCAGGACGCGTGGAGGACTCTGCTTCGTCCGCTTCGTCCTCGGAAGCTGGTGGCGGTACCTTGATGGAGGATTTCTTCTTCTTAACTACCTTTCGGGTCTCAGCGAGATTCGATCCTATGCTCGGGGCTTTCAGGAGACACAATTGCAAATGGGTTTTAAATGCTGAAAGCAGAAACATGTCCAGACGCACCAGAATCCTTTTCCTTCCCCAATTTAGCCTTCTTCTGCTCCACCGGGGAGGTACTCTCCGCATGTTTGCGCTTTTTCTCCTTGGCAGTTGAGGTAGGGAGGTCAACGGAACGAGGGCCCTGCACAGCATTTTGAGCAGAGATAGATGGCCCAGATTGAGAGGTTTTCTGGGAATGCACGGGTTCATGTCAAGTCATTCGCCACGAGCGTGGTATAGGCGCACCGTCGATTGAAATATGGCGTCCAAACTCTGGTCGATGGCTACGCTCTTTCGCTTCTCCGAGACGCCTTTGTCACCAGTACCCAGCAGAAACGACGCGAGACTCATCATAGACAAGAGGGAAGAGGAGATGTACCGAGCAGTTCATGCAAGAAGGTCTTATAATCAGCGACGTGACCGGGAGAGCCCTATTTCCTGTTCTGGGATTAATGGTACTGGCGGCGACTGGGTACGCTGTGTCTGGGAGTCTTCCGAGTCGGACTCCGAGTCAATCTTGATCGCGGATGCAGAGATCCTTCCACTTAAGCTTGATATCCATGTAGTTACAGTGCATGCATAGGTGTGTTGATTCATCCAACGTTTGGGGCGCTGACCCAGGGACACAAGAACAGAGTCAATCGTGCACCTCTAGAGATTTCGCCACCCGGAAACCTGGGTCCTGGAATGCAGAAAAATTCCCCTTACTCCTCCCTCACATCGAGTCGCAATACCATCAAGGCCAAGCTCGACGGAAAGCTCAGCTTCAATGACCACTGCGTTTTTCACCGCCTAGGGACCGACATAGTGCCAGATGCTCTTGTAGATGCTTGCGCGATTTCTCTTGCAGAGAATTCAGAAACCTCGAAGGCAAGGAACACTCTGACAGAACTTCTTGAAAACGCCTCCAAGAAGAGCGAGCGGCAGCTGGAGGCAGAACTAGATCCCGAATCAGGAGACCCAGCAGACGCAAGAGACCCGGGATCCGAGAAGAAGAAGTCTAAATCTAGAGAAAAGGCGATGTATCATCCCCTCGTATGTTCCAACGCCGTGTCTCCTTTGAAGGCCATACTAATGACGTTTTGAAATTCACAGCACACGATTTTCAGCTTCATCGAATCATTTGATTCCACTTGCAGCCGTTCCTACGACCGCCAGTGGATTTCAACAGGAAACGTCACGCTGACGGCGCCGGATCATCCCTGGAACTTCCCTAAAGTCAGTCCTGACTTCACGTTGTTGGAGATCACGGACAAGACTCCTCGTCAAGTCGGCTTCCAGAGCGAGCGCGGGCCGCATTTATAGAGAGACAGGAGTGCGTTCATCGAGATCAAGCCGACCACTATGCAGGGACCAGTGCCTTCCAACGACAGTACCGTAAAGCCCATCGTCGCACAAGCCGCAGACTGCGCTCGCATCCACCTATCTGCACGTCCATTCCAGCTCTTCTCGATCGGACTCCTCATCTTCGGATCCCAGTTTTGTGTCGGCATCTTCGACCGCGATGGCGTCACATTCTCCCCTACCCTCGACATGTGGGCCGATGTGCGGATGTTCATTCGTGTCGTCCGCCGTCTGATGTGCGACATGTCTCCCATTGAACTGGGACAGGATCCTACTGTGCGCGTGCTATCTTGTGCAGAAGCGGGAGAGGTACGGCGTAGAGCAGAGGCCACCGGCGCCCGTTTGACACGTGCCGTTGATTATCCCACATTCGCGGTGACGATGGGCAAGGGAGTGCGATGCTGGTACACTCTAGGAGCTCCGATATGGACGTCGCTTTCCCTGCTGGGTCGTGGAACGGAAGTGTGGCGTGTCTGCGACTCTGCAGATACGAACCGGTTGTTGGTGCTCAAGAGTGCTTGGAGGAGCAGCGACCGTTTGGCCGAAGCGACGCTGTACGAGGGGATCAGCGGAAAACATCCGGGAGTGGCTGACTATGATGTTGGTGCCGACGTTGTCTTTCCGGGCGCCGATGATCGTGTGATTAGCGTCAAGAATCTGCGCGACAGCAGTTGTGACGATGCGAGAAACACACCCATCCTCCATCGTCTGCTGACCCGCACATATGGCCGGCCGATGTGGGAGTATGACTCAGAACTGGAGTTGTTGAAGGGTTTCCGTGCGGCGCTGGAAGGTGAGCGGTCTATAGCAATGATCCTATAAACTGATGTTCGTCGAGCTCATATTTTGCACAGGCCACAGATTTTTGACCGAACAAGGCATCCTTCACCGTGATATCAGCGCCGGGAATGTGCTGCTCAGCGCGGCGGCGCAACCTGAAAATGGCCATGAGGGATTCATAACGGATATCGAATTTGCGTATTTCTCCCGGCCATCCATAGAAATCGCAGTCACCAAGACAATTGCAGTCGCTCCGGTGGTGGGCCCTCGTGGCATCCTAACCAAACCTACTACGCAAACCCATACGAGTTTTGATACTGTTTCTGTTAAACGTGGCGCAGCAATAACGGTCAGTGACCCTTCTCTCACTTCAGTTCAGTCTGTCTTACATGAAGTACCTATAGGGGACAGTGCAATTCATGGCTCTTGCTCTTCTATTCGCTATAAAAACCAACACGACAATCACTCACAAAGTTCACCATGACCTCGAGTCCTTCGTCTGGGTTTTCTCCTACAGCATTGGCATGCACTTCGTCTCTAATGGGCGCGACAGCATGCCCGAAGATCGTCATAGGATGTTCAGAAATGTTTTCTATGACAATTTTGGGCAGCCAACACTTCCCCAGATTCTCAGCGCACGAGGCAATATTTTCGGCTCTCTCACTGTCGGTCAACAGTTCCCTGAATTGTTCTCGGAACCCTTCGCCATCCTTTTGGAGAGCCTGAACGTGATCATTTTCAGGTCTTTGCTCCAATCTCGCGCGCGCCCGCAGTTTTATGATCAGGAAGCTCTTACCTACGATATTCTATCTCAATTGTTGGACGAGGCGATCGCCCAGCTACAGTACAGGATCGGCTGGTTACCGGTTACCTCACCCGTCTTGTGCGAGGCCCTGTTCCGGTCCGCACATGTCTGCAGCACAAATCCCATCGCGAGGATCGGCCGCTAAACGTGGGGCTCGCACATATAAAAGACACCCGGTGCTGGTCGCTTGTGCTTGCAGGCGACATCGCTTAAATCCTGTACTCAGATGACGAGACTTTGAACCACTGTCCACATAATGCCGCAGACAAGGGCGCATGCACAACAAATTCAGCTTAGCCGAGATTTCTTAGCCCACACACACACCCTGCATTTGTCCAAAGCTGAATTGGCAGTCGCTCCTTCACTGCGGAAAGATGCCGTATCGACAGCACGGACCGATCTTTGGGATGAAAACGCTCCGGTGCGTCTCTAGATTATCTTTCAAATCAAATATTAATTAATGGTTCAGGATCGTATCAAGCCTCGATGACCTCCGCTTGAACACACCGACCCTTGTCGATTTTTAGCCCTTTGGATTCTCCGAACAGTCTCAAATCATTTTTCCTCGAAGAAATTCTTCCGATCATGTGCACAACAATCATGTATCATCGAGTAAGGTTGGATTTGTCCTGGTTTGACGGTCCAATTGAACAACTCCGCTACAGGATTTTCGTTATTTCGTATGAGTTCATGCCGAGCTAGTCATGCTAATGCTGCGAAGTTATTCCGCGCAAAGCTGATTCTGCCGCGAAAGGATACACTATCATTTTTACAAAGATGACTTCGACTGCGTTGCCAATGGGACGTCTGAACCGTGTGCTCGTACAAATGCTATTCAAGCGCCATATTAACACCGCGAGACATATCGAACTAGCGGCCCTCAGTTAAGCCCCTCACCCGCTTTCCATGCGCTGTAATAGATATCGAGGTGGTCGACTAGCCCAGCCTTCCGAGGCTGCCAGCCAAGCAGAGCGCGCGCAAGGTAAGGACGGAGGAGGTGCGTGGTGTTCAGTGCAACTTCGAACACTAAGATTAAACATATCCCCGTCAGTCCCTGAACTCATCCGCACAGCAAACCCGTCGCCAAGACTCACAGTTGGTTGGCTCGAGGTATTTGTAACCCTTCGCCCCAGATACTTCGACCAGCTTGTTGAGGACGTCGTCCGTGCTCTCCGTAATGTCGTTCGCAGCGTCGAAGATGTGCCCTTTGACAATCGACCCCTTCTCGGCAGCCAACAGGTAGACGTTGGCCAAATCGTCGCAGTGGATCAAGGCCATTCGCCCGCCTGCTGGGCCGTACCACCGTACCTCGCCTTCGTGTGCGGTTTTAAACATGGGCGCGAACAGCGAGCCCGAACGACCATAGAGGAGGGCGGGGCGGATGACGATGCCGTTGATGGCTGGGTTGTTAATCACGTCCTGTTCATGCGGCGGTCTCCAGCTGGTCAGATCGATGGGGTTGGTGATAGGGGTAGTGTCGGTGACGATGTCCTTGCGGTTGTCGCCGTGCACCCAGGTGCCAGAGGTGGCGATGAAGGTAAGCTTTGGTGCGTGCGTAGGACGGTATTGCTTGACCGCATCGGCAACCGCGTGAAGGATCAACGGTGAGAGGACGTTCAGCTGAATACCGCCAACGGCATCGATGATAGCGTCCAGCTTCGCGACCAATGGCGTCCAGACGGCCGTGTCATTATAGTCGCCCACGACAGGAATAACTAGATATGATGGGAAAATGGTTAGACAGGCTGGTGCTGTAAGGATTACACTCCTACTCGCTTTCTTCTGCGGCGAGGGCCTTCGCCTTTGATGCAGAGCGAGTAACTCCGTACACGATATGACCTGCGCGCACGAAGGCCTGCGCGACGGGAAGACCAATGAAGCCGGTGGCACTACAGTTCAAACAATGCGTTAGTAAACCACTCAGTCAGGTGCAACGCAAAGCATACCCAAGTACGATGACTCTCATTTCGCTAGTGTGAGGGGGATGTGGATGAGTTGGATGAGGAACCATTCCCAAGCCCCTCTTTATATAGCACTCACCTCCAGCTTCGTCTTCTCTGTGAGTATGCAACCCACCGTCCAAAATTAGCTAGTATCCAGATGAATGACTCCACCATTTGTCCGTTCGTCCTCGGTGCTCAGTGGGGCGAGCAGCTCCTGTCGGAGGACAGCTCAGTGCCCGAGGACGTCCCACACCGAATCCGGCAGCCGCGGGGAGTCCACTCTGGAAGACCGATGCTGTACATACACCTAGCAGCCCAACTTGACCCACCTAAATCTCCGTGTTGTCGTTTCTCTCGACACGACTTGGAACAATGGCCAGTCGCCGGATTTTGGTTCGTGCGATAGCCCTATGAAACTGAACGTTGAATGTTGAACATCCTAATCAGCGTCGAAATACGATTGACCCAATGCTCGCAGCGAGAAGATGAGGCCCAAAGCATCCGAATGACCGAAATACATTGAGAATCATTAATCGATCGCGAACCTTTCTATGCATCCAGACTCTAACGCACGGTGAGACAGTAGGTATCAAGCTTCAAGCTTCAAAGGCATTAGTTATTGACTATGATGAGTTCGCCGAAACCATAGAATACACAAAATGGAGGGCATATGCATCATCGGCTCATGTAAGCGTTAGAAAGACAACATTACCTAGAGAAAAGACGGAGAGGGAAGACAGCACATACGATACACAGTGGTTCTACACGCTGTTTTTCGATCTGAACACCTGAAAATCAGCAAATATTGTGATATTGTATGTTACTCACGCACCGGCAGCCAATTCGTGATATCTTCGTCACATTACCAGCCTTATATGGAGGAAATGAATCGTACTACGGCCATGATGCATGAGGGGTGGGGGACAATTGCACAGTGATTTCGGTCATACCGCGTTCGGACCTAAAAAAAGCGAACTAGGGTAATCAGGTTCACAGCCGTCGTATCGTATTGTGCTCTTTGTGGGCTGTAGAATGCAACAATGCGATAAGGTGCTGCATTGCATCGCCGGCAGATTTGTTGTATACCTGGCGGCATGCGACACCTTCTGACACCCATCCAGTGCTTGTCATCCAAATTACATGGGGGCACAGTTGAGCCGTCAATGCCATTGACTCAGATGGATGTACACTCCTGCCATTACTAAAGCCACGAATGACAAGCCCTGTGGAATAGTGAGTGCATAGGACGAAGAACGGTTGTATGCTCGTACTCGTGTCGTATAAGCAATTGCAGCTGCAGGGGTACATGTGAGATTACTGGGAATCAAGTGGCTTTAGTAATGTCACGGGGATATCGTTCCATAAATGCCAACCGCGTGCCTAAAGTTAAACTTCGACTCGACACCGGAGTTCGTTGTCATGCCCATGACAGAATAGTTCTCGGAAGGGGTGACCATGTAGGTATCTGCGCACACGACAGTTGGGTAAATACCCTCACAGAATCCCGGCGGACATCGGAGAGGTATGCATGTGGCACCGCGGTTTCGTACATTTGGGCATGGTGAACACCACGGAAGGCTCGGAACAATCCATGGATTGATATCTTGCGTGGAAGAGGTTGCCACGAAGAGTGATAGAGAGACCCCGAGAGGTTGTACGGATTGTTGTGTGACAGTGTGTCCCGGAAGGCAAAGTCCTGTGCGATTTAATTGAGAAGTCTCCCATGAAAGGGCCAGTATCAACAACTTACGATGCTATGATTCAGTCTGGACGTGCGATCAAAAGCATGTATGAGCTGGAGAAGACTGCAATGTGGTACCCAACAAAGAAGACTCAATATTGTTCGATGCACAGCGCATGCATGACGGATACACCGCGGTATACGGACTCGGAAGCGGCGTACGAGTAGGCGCCTGAGTAGTGACGCGGCGGTATCCGAGCCATGAGCGCTTGCACATGACCATTCGAAGCGCGCGTCTCACCTCTAATTTATGTAAGGCGCCGGCAGCTCCCCTTCAACGAACGTTGATCAACTTGAAGGATTCCCCGAAGCTGCAGCACTATGGCAGTCCGAGGTATGCTTCAATTGACGTCTCAACTGGGTCTAGATCTGTTTAAGCTGGCCACCGTGAATCCCAAGTCAATGATAATAGCAGATTTCTCAGATTTTACACGAGAAGCACACCCACTTTGCTGAGCAAGTCTGTCATCGGCTCGCTGGAGGTATATTCCGAGTGGCGGCGCTAACTACTTCAGTGGGCCTACAATGTAATTTCCTTTTGCTGGCACTTTACATCATGTTCACTGCCACCTGTCTGGTTGGGTCAGGTCCAAGAACATATTCCTGAGCGCCTCCTCTATCTGACGTGTTCTCCGAGGACGGAGGCCTGATAAGTATCGGCGGTGTCTGCATCGACCGACAAATGCTGCTAGTCAGCGCTTTCAGCTCGTATCAAGTCCAGGTCAGGAAATGCGAGTTCAATGCTTAACGCCCTTGTATTTGACAAGGAACTTGTCAGGCTGAGAGACCGCTGACTTTCGTGACAGGACAACGCCTCAATCGTTCTCAAGAGAGCTACAGATTTGCTGTTCAGAGCTACACGGAACCATGTCGAGGCCAGAGTTGTGTGCCACTTTAGCGCACTACATCTATATCATTTGTCGTCCATTGTACCACAGGGACTTCTTCGACGGAGGTGCGGTAATTCCGCGGGCGTTGATTGAAACACTAATCTTACTTGCTCGTGGCGAAAGGTATATAAAGTGACCTCCACATCTCTCGAAGTCCTCAACCAACCACCCCAGTAGTTGATTACATCCACCAGAACCACTTCCTTTCTGACATGTCGCAGCCCAAGCTCGTGATCACTGGCCCCTACGGTAGCACCCCCCGGGGCATTCAGGCATTGGCCCCGAACCGTCTCGACATCCGTGACTTTGTCAAGGACGAGAACGTGAAGCAATTCTCGCTGTACATTCAAGCCATCGGTAAGTTCCCGTTTGTCGAGTACATGCACAATATTCATCGTCCCCATCATGGCCACAGAGGTCATGTATAACACCGATCAGCAAGACCTTATTTCGTGGTTCCAAATTGGCGGCATCCACGGCCTTCCTCATGTCCAATGGAACGCCTCCGGGACAGCCAAATCTGTGTCCGAGGCCTGGGGCGGCTACTGCACGCACGGCTCTGTCCTCTTCCCGACATGGCACCGCCCGTACACCGCCCTGTTCGAGGTATGTAGATCATTCGCTGTGCAGATGATATAGTACATCAACGCGGCTGTATTTCACAGCAAGTCCTGCAGCAACACGCGATTGGTATCGCCCAGCAGTACCCCACCGATTGCGACGCCTGGAACAGCGCTGCCATGACCCTCCGTGCGCCGTTCTGGGACTGGGCTAGCCAGTCTCTGCTGCCTCCGGAGGTGATCAGCTGCGAAAAGGTGGAGATTATTACCCCCACCTCGGGCGGCAAGAAGGTTCCCGTGGACAACCCGCTTATGAGGTACAAGTTCCACCCCGTCGACCCCTCATTCCCCGCATCCGCCAGTTTTTGGCCCACGACTCTGCGGTACCCGACCAGCGCGGATAAAGATGCTACGAGCGATGTGAAGCGGCTTGAACAGTACGTTTGAAAATTGTTTGGTCCTGCACACTTAACTGAGTGCGCCACGCAGGACACTGGTGAAGGCCGGCCCAAGCCTTCGCAGCGACATTTACAACCTCATGGCTCGCGTGAGCGACTGGGAGGCGTTCAGCAACCATACCCCGGGCGATGGCGGCAGCACGACAACCAGCTTGGAGGGTATCCACGACAGCATTCACGTACTTGCCGGCGGGATGACTGGCTCGGCCTCCACTGGCGGCTACCAAGGGCACATGTCCGACCCCGCCATCGCAGGTATGTCCTGCTCGGTCGGCGCATGTCTCCTCGCAGCTGATGCCATTGATCAGGCTTCGACCCGATATTCTTCATGCACCATTCGAACGTGGACCGGTTGCTCTCGCTGTGGGCCGCCATCCACCCCGACGTCTGGGTGTGCGAGGGCCCTGCAAATGACGGGACATGGACAATCACCGAAACATCTACCGTGGATGGCAATACGGGTACGTGAGACCCGCGTGCGCCCCGTACACACCACTCAAGGTTGACCACGCGCATAGGACTCAGCCCGTTCTTCAACAGCCAGGAGGGATACTGGAAATCGACCGAGCTCAAGAATACCAGCGATCTCGGATGGACCTATCCCGAGTTCAACGGCCTCGACATGAACAACAAGGAGCTCGTGCGCCGCGTCATCTCAGAGAAGGTGAACGCGCTCTACGGCGGCCCCGTGCCCGTCCGGGAGTGGTCCGCACAGGTCCACTTCCAGAAGTTCCAACTGCAGAAGAGCTTCTCGGTGCTGATCTTCATCGGGGAAGTGCCAGAGAACCCGGCAGATTGGGAGACGAGCCCGTCGCTTGTCGGCGCCACGTACGCGTTCGTGAACAGCGCGGCGGAATGGTGCGCGAACTGCCGCAGCCACTCGGACATGGTGGTCGAGGGCTTCGTGGGACTCAACGACGCGCTCTTGAAGACCGCAGGCTCGCTTGAGCCCGAGATTGTCGTGCCGTACTTGGAGAACAAATCCTCGCAACTCTCTTGGCGCATCTACACCGTATGTTAAATCCTCCAGAAATCATGACATTGGCTAATGCTGTGGATCTGACTGGAAGGGAGTTGAAGTCCCCCTGGACAAGCTACCCTCGCTCGAGATCATCGTAAAGGCAACGCCGTTGTCGCAAAGGTCCGGGGACATGTTCCCCACGGCAGGCACGCCCGTGTCCTACCCCGAAATCACTCGTGGTCGTCTTGGCGGCTGCATGTAGAGCGAGAGTGGATGAATCGTGGCATGCTCGAGTTGAAAGCGACAGATAGCCCCTCTTGCGTTTTGAATGTACTACCTTGGTGAAGATTTTGTAACATGAGTTTGTGTCAGTTGATGTTGTGCAATTCATATAGCTGTGTGCAGAAATGTCGGGCCAATGGCAACGCGCATACGAGACAGGGAAATCGGATGACCCGCAGTACTAGTATACGCTGATTCTTAAGAGGGCCAGACGTGAGTCAGCGTACGAATCTGATGGATGTGCATGAGGTTCTAGCGCGATGGAACTGGCAATGCTCATACTTACATCTGCGCCGCAGTGATAATTGGCAGCGTGTAACTTTGGCATTGCATCCGATGATCACTAATCCATGTCTGCTTGTCAGATAAATAGACCGCAGCGCACCAGTATGCAGAGCCAAGTAACATCCCGTAACGCACCACAATGTCGCAGGAGCCCATCATCTTCTACGACATCCCCTCCGCTGTGGTCAAGGACAGCGCATGGTCGCCTAATACCTGGAAGACCAGGTGAGTACACTCGCCACGCCGTCACGGCATGCTCCCGCCGCCAACGCATCGACCTCGCTGCCCCAGGTTCGTGCTAAACTACAAGGGCATCGCGCACAAGACCGTGTGGGTGGAGTACCCCGACATTGCGCGTGTCTGCCAAGAAATCGGCGCCGCGCCGACGAGCACGACGGAAGACGGGTCTCCCCTATACACCCTACCCGCAATCCATGACCCATCCACGAAGACGAGTGTGTCCGACTCCGCTGCCATCGCACGCTACCTGGACAAGACATACCCCGACACCCCCGTGGTCATCCCCGCGGGCACCGCTGCGCTGCACGCCGCGCTAGACACCGCGATCGCAACGACGGTACAGACGCGCCTGCTGAAGGTTATGATGCTGCCGACGAATAACCAGCTGAACCCTGTCAGCGAGGCATTCTTCCGCAGGACGCGTGAGGAGAGGCTCGGGAAGCTGGAGGCGTTGTCGCCCCCGGGGCCGATCCGCGAGAATAACTGGGCAGAGGTGCGCAAGGCACTTGGGACAGTCGCTCAGTGGATGGCAGCGAATGGAGAGGAGACGTCGTTCTTCCTGGGCGACACTATCCGGTACGCGGATATCGTGGTCGCTGGTTGGTTGGTGTGGGTAAAGAAGGTGTATGGTCCCGACTCGCCGGAGTGGGCGGATGTGAAGACGTGGGACGGCGGGAAGTGGGCCCGGTTCATGGAGTCGTTCGAGGTGTATGAAGTGGTCAAAGCCTGAACATTTTGAAATAGCCAGATAACCATGTACAAATTGATGTGCTCAACACACAACTGGAACATACGACCGTCGTCCATGTTCTCGAGCTTCAGAATCTACGCAGTGCGAAAGCTGAAGCATGAATATTCGTGGATGGGAGTCTCTGGCCCAATCGGGTTGTATCTGTCACATGATCTCCGCCACTGATGTTACTAACCGGGGAATGCGAAGTTCAAGTTGACAATGACAGGAACGGCGATCATACACACAAATCATCGGCAGCGAACGCCCACAGACTCAGATAAAATGAACGGAGCACTGCCACATGATCTCGATGGAACGATGCAGGGGAGAAGACGCTGGGCAAGCCGTGACGGTGCCGTACTACTCTAGAGGGCCGATTTAAGTCTAAAGTTATGTTTGCATGACATGGGCAACCGTCAGGCGAGTCTGCTTGTACAATTTCCCGCATGTGGCCTGTGGGTGGCAGAGATCTCTTGTGTTTGATCGAGTCCGTCTCATGTCGGCCATCGAGTGTAACAGTACTGTGGACGCTGAAGCACTGACACATGGTACAACACTCACATCTCGATCGGGAAATAGAGGATAGCAGGGTGATAAAAGGAATTCAAATTGTTCTAGCCGTACATGCACCCTGCGTGCCATTCGCATTAACGTAAACACAAAGCTATGCTACTCTCGACGTGTGTTTGTCCACAATCATTTCTACATGAATAAAATGCAACGGCTGTCCTCTAGGATGCTTGTCGTCGATGTCATTAATACGTTGTATGTCGTAGGCGTAAGGATTTCCCCTCCTCATTACGATCGCGCGTAGCGACTCGCCTGCCGAATGCGCTCGCCGAAGTGCCAAAACAGCCATGGCCTACCAAGAACGCGCGCACATCGATATCAGCATCGCGCTAGGCCTCGAATAGAGAAAGTAAAAACGCACGCAGGACACCCAATGACAATGGCAAACGCGGCGAGAATTGTGTCCCCCTTACCGTACCCAAGCGCATTGTACATCGCAGGTGCAAAGAGCGGGAAACCGAAGCCCGCAAGCGAGCGCAGGAACGTGACGGCCGCGAGGGCTGCGTCGCGCAATACCATTCAGCGACAACACAGTAAAGAATAATTAAAGAAAGCATACCTGATGCCGCGTGCAGCGTGAACGTATCGATCACATATGTCTGGATACACTGGAAATTTAGGATGATACCTGCACCGACGCACGCAATACCCTGTGAAAGTGCGTGAGCGGGGAGTCGGAATAAAACGTGTAGGTTATGTACAATATCAGGGCCGATCCAGTGTGTATGCGCGGTCGCCGTCCAGCCTGTGATAAACAACCCAATGGGTAGTAAGAACGTGCCAGGGATCATAGTTGCTAGTGCCGGAATTAGCTGGGCGTACAGATGCGACAGACATCTAAGACTCACGTAGACGGTACTCCGGCTTTCCCAAGCCACCGTTCTTTACCGTGTAGTGTTTGTACACTCTATCAAGCATCCGCGCATTGACTTGGGATGCGCCTGTGAGACCCACGCCCAGAGCAAAATAGTTCAACCCGGCGATCCCGACGGGCTGATTATAGACGTTCTCGAAGATACCAGGTATAGTCGTTAAGAACACTACGCATAGTCTGTTTGTAAGCCGAAATTTATGTTATCGAGAGGTGATAATAACTTACGATACATCGTGCCATAGACGAATGCCATGTATACCCCGAGGAGTTGAATGATGGGCTCGTGGAAAAACAGTACGAAGGGCCGAACAAGTGCCTTCTTCATGATTTGCGACCAGCTAAGAAAATATATGACGTTCAGTCTCATTACACGAGAGAAGAGTACAGTCAACTCACTGTCGGTCCGCGCTATCAAATACAGTGCGCACCTCACGCATTGCACCCTTCTCAGCATCCATGCTCTTGCGAATCGATGCAGCCTTTTGTTCGAGGAGGATGGGAGCATATGCTAATAGCAAAGAGACATTAGTCAAATTGAAGATGGTGAGGTGAAGCGTGGCTCACTCTCTCGCAGGAAGAACAAGCCCAAACACTGGATAATACCATCGACTATGGTGGTCGACCAGAACTATCGGCGCAATTAGGTGACTACTTAGATCAATCAAAAGGTTGAGACTCACCACCCAACGCCAAGTAGACTTCTGAGCAATCCACGCGCCACAAGCAGGGCCGATAACGGGTCCGAGCAAAGGTGCAAGCGAGTACAAAGCAATCGCCTGACCTCGCTCCTCAGGCCGCCAGCAGTCACCGATGACACCACCACCTATCTGGATACCAATGAGATTGCGGAGAAGACGACGTGGAACGTTGTACATACTGATAGTGGTGCACTGCCGCCGAAACCAGCTAATAGACGGAAAGCAATGAGCTGCCCTTCCGATGTTGCAAATCCACATCCTAAATTCCATGCTGGTAAACAGCGTGCGAGTCCCTACAGTCAACAAAAGGTACAAGCGAGGAAGAGCCTGACACCTACCCAAGTACCACAAATTCGCTAGCTGTAGCACTCGTGATCGCCCGAAAATCTCACTGAGAGGCCCAAGAAACAATGGACCGAAAGCTGCACAACGTCGCGTCAAGCACGCTGTATGCGGTCCAGATTGATAAATTGCGCACCGTATGCCAGAACGAACACGGAAGTCAAGAGGGCTATGACGGCAGTATTTGTGATGCCAAAATGTTCAGCCAGTTGGTCGCTTGCAGGAGCGATCATAGATGACGAGACAGGACTGATAAATGTGAAGGCAGAGACGATGGCTGTCGCTGCCCATTTCTTCTTGAAGCTCCAACTGGACACAACAGAATTAGTGCTCAATCGTACCGGAGACAACAGCAGCTATACTTTTTTGGATTCATGGGGTCGTCTGGGCCATCCCAGTCGACGATGTATACATCGCCATCATCCGCTCTTGATTTTCCCTCTACGACGTCAGATTTCAATGGGGACTTGACGTCGTTTTCTGGAGGGACTGCTGCGGCATGCTCTTCCTCTTGCAGGGTGGGTGTGCGCGACCACTGTTCGCTGGCAGCCTGGGACTGACGGTACGCATCAGACTTGACATGCGCCATAGGATCAAGCTGCAGTCTATTACGCGGGTGGTATGTCGATAAAAGCGGGGGGGTCCACGCCTATCCACTTGACAGGCCCCGCTACTATGTAGTATCTGAGCATTATCTTGAGTCAGCCCCAGTTTGTCGAATGGAATGCGGCACAACGTCCGGCTGGACGGAGAAAGACCACCGGGTTGAGTTGGTGGCGTCGCCGAGCACTTGCCGCGGGCTCCGCGCTGATGCGGAGTGGTAAATTCGCTTATCGGACGCTGCCGAACGTCGCTTACTCAGCTTCCGTTGCCTCGACCGATCTCCGAAAACCCGAACACCCTTTAGGGAAACCACGCGGTGGTTCCACAGTCCTCGGACTCCTCTGTGGATGCATTCCCGTAATTCCGACACTGATTTGTCAGAGCGGGACGTAAAAGCGACTGGTTCCGTCGGTCTGAATGAAAGTGCCAGACAGGCAATTAACATTTAAAAAGGATTGTCGAGATGCTGATGTAAGGATGCCTGGAGCACACTGAGATCCCTTTGCAGATTCGCCGTCCGTAAGTGGGGTGTCAAGGCCCGAAGCGAGAGATTCGCCGGCATGCCGCCGAGATCTATTTATGGATCAAATCTTTTCATGCACGCTTACGGACATGTTGTTCTGCGACAGCTGCCAGGCCGCGATGCTCTCCTCACACAGGATCCCTCTGCGGATCCTCTCTCGTGAGCTGGCTCTGAGCATTCTATGCCTCATACGGAGGGTCTTCACCGGGCTGTCCAGCCTGGCGTTGATCATGCTCTGGATGGACTTTTGCCACGTCTGGTCCTCATCGACTGAGCGACGCTTCAGAAATGCGACCGCCGACCTGACTTGCCAGTTTGGCATTCCCGTTGACAGTACGGTGCTTCGCAGAGTTGAGAGTACTCGAGGGATGTTGTGAGGGGATTGACAGTGGAGAGGTCAGCAGCCGACATCTGCGAGGCAGTGTGATGTCCGCACTGACTGCGCCGGCTCGTGGTGGCATCCGCTCGACTCTCTATGTACGGTTGGTGGTCATGCAAAGTGTTGCAGGCATGACGAGCATCGGGCACTCCACTTGCTTGCATTTCCAGGTGTTGGCTACGGCTGATGCGCGGAGAGATGCCTTGTGCTCACTTTCAGTGAGCCTTGGGAAAGTTAGGTGACCTCCGGTTGCCAGGTGCTTCTTCGTATATGGAGGGACCTTTTGGTCGCCATGCAGCAGGTGGTGGATGTGCTCAATGCTCGTATTCAGTGTCTTTCGCGGCTCGCATCGGTTTCCGCCTTTGCGCATCCGAACTCAGAGTGCTGGCGGCTGTCGCCTTCTAATTTTTTCCTGTCGTGTTCTTCGAGCACATTAAACTCCTTCATGTTCCCCAAAATTGTCGCCAGGTGAGTGGCCACTGCGTTCACCCTTCATATCACTAATATCCGCGTAGAATCAATGTGACCCGTCTTACGATGCAGTAGCTCATGAACATGAGCAGTGTAGCGGCAGATTCAGACTTGCCAGGCCATGCATATGACTCGCCCGTGCGTTTCTATGCTCGTGTATTATGTATCCATCACGGAACCAGCCAATACGATCGCATCTACCTCCGTCTGCGAAGGCTCGTTGCCAATCGTCAGTCACCATCGTAAGCAACCCAACCCAACCTTTCCGATGCCGTCGCAGCATAGTACCGTGGAAATGCTGAAGCGCTGAAGAAGCATCACAGCATCGTGCCCGGCCGAGTATCGAACATCCTTTGACCTGCATACTTACAGACGCCGGTGTGTGCCCGTGTGCGTCGCATCAACATAACACGCTGCGCAACAGCTAATCTGGAATATGGCGATAGCACAAGCGGCAGTCTTTGCGCCTGAAGAGACACGGACGTATGGAGACAGCGAAGAATTTCAGCGCGCTATGACATAAATCGCCCACCCTCGGTCTGTTGTCCAGGCGCCGTTGATAGCACCTTCCCATCGATCCGCGTTTATGTTTCAATTGACTTCGACTTCTCGCCTGCAAAAGACGGCTGGATCATGTTCGAAATGCATGACTCATGCACAATTTAATATAGACACAGCAGATGGGACAAGGCATTGTCAATGCGGTACAACACATGCGACATCATGAAAACGAAGACAAGACAACGGCATACAGAATTCCAGACATAATAATCGTGAATAACACAGCGACGACGACACATCATCCTACAGCGGCACATTTTCCTTCGCGTGCGAGCGGAACACACCCCGCGACGGGCTGTGCGACGCCTTGCGGCCCTTCGGCAGCATTGGCTTCTCTTCGAAACTCACGTCATCTACCGGATCCCATTCTTCCTCCAGCAGGCTCGGCGCGCCTGCGCCCAGCCGCAGCGGCGAGTCCACCTCCGCGATGCTCGAGGTCTGCTCGAGCTCAGTCTGCACCCGGCTCCGCTGACGCTGTGCAAACAGCGCCGCAGCGCCGCCGGGCGTCGGCAACGGCGGGTTGAGTTTCGTCGGGGGCAGCGTCGAGCTCAGCCCGAGCGCGTCAAACTTCTTCACGAACGCCGCGAGCGCCTGCCGCTCCTCCTCGAGCTTCACGCGCGTCTAGTCCAGCCCCAGCCCCGATCAGCCGCGGCGTTCTTTCTTTCTTTCAGCGAATCAGCGCGCCGCGCGACGCACCTTCTTCTCCTTGTCGAGCTGCTTGACGAGCTCGTCCGCCCACGCCTCCTTCTCCTCGCGGCGGCGCGCCTCCTGCGCGACGCGCGCGACCCACTCGCGCTCGACGTCCTCGCGCACCGCACGCAGCGGCTCCCCGAGGTTGTCCTCGTACCCCTGCACGACGATCTCGAGTTCGCGGATCGTCTTGGCCTGCTCCGCGAGCAGCCGGTCCTTCTCGCTGTCTGGCGCGTCGGGCGGTAGCTGCGGCCGCGCGAGCAGCGCCGCCTCGAGCGAGAGGATCTGCGTCGCCTGCGTCTCCATCTGGCGACGCGCCGCGAGCAGCTCCTGCTGCAGCTGTTGTGCGGGGTGAGCAGTGCCTGCGCACAGGCGCGACGCGACGCACCTGGTACGGGGACATGTCGAAGTCGATCTTGGCGGGGCTGCCGGGGCGCGACTCGTCGCCCTTGGTCTCGTCGACGCTCTGGCTCGTTAGGATGAGCTTGGTGAGTTGGCGGATGCGCGCGTTCAGGTCGCTCATCGCACGCGACTCGTCCAGTTGCTGCGGGGCCCGCGTCAGCTGCGCTCAGAAGGACGGAGGGGAGGCCGTACCTCGCGCGCGGACAGTCTGCGCGTCCGGACAGGGGCCTCTGCCTCCCGCTCAGACAGCCTCTTCCGGAGCTCCTCGATCTCCTTCCTGTAGCGCTCGAGGAGCGCATCGGTGTCCACGACCTCCTTCTTTTGTGCATTGAGCTGTGCGCAGAGCACGGGTACGTTAGACCAGAGCGGGTGAGATCATCGGCAGGTACGCACCTGCACTTTCTTGATCCGTTGCGCGAAGAGGAGCGTGCTCGTCGACTCGCCGATGGCGTACGTGTCGGGGTTGATCGTGCAGATGACCGAGATGCGCGCGTTGCCTGAGAGCGAGGGCTGCAGCATGCGCGTCAGCTTCGAGTTGCGGAACGGCACATGGTCGCTGTGGACGCAAGATGCAGCTGTCAGCATTTATGCGCGCGTGGGCACACGCAGAGGTAAGCGTACTTCTTGTTCTTGGCGGTGTTCTCTGCGAGAGTCGAGATGACAGTACCAAGGGTCAGCAGACTGCGTTCGAGGAAGTTCAGTCCTGGTGATCGAGCGCAGGCGAGAAGACACCGCGCACCTTGTGTTGATGTACTTGCCTTCTCGAGTTCGCTCCTTATCCGATGTTGCCTTCTCAGATCCTGCTAGATCGATGAGGCTCTGAAGAGGGGGGAATGAACATCAGCTAGATGACGCGCACATATCCCGACACATACCAAAACAGAGGTCTGTACGCTCCGTCCGCCTCTCGCCTGCAAACGCGGTCCTCCCGGTGTCGGAGGTCTGAAGCCCGGAGTCAGTCGTCCGCTCGGGATAGCATCCTCAGATGCCCCAGAGCCTCTCTCACGACTCTCGATGACCACCCGGAACACGCTATGACTGCGACTACTCCGCTCGTTCCAGTCTGTGCTCGCTGTCCGACGATTTCCCTCGCCGCGCTCGAGGACCTGCCGCACGCTCTTCAGGCTCGTGACGACCTCTTCGCGGAGCGGCGTCAGCACGATGTTCGCGCCGGTGCCCTGGATCTGCACGGGCTGCGAGACACTGGAGGACGGCGGCGCTAGCAGGTCGTGAATAGTTTCGTTGTATATCTCAAGATACGAGCACCGGAGGAGGAACTCGCGCGAGGGCGTCCGCCGGATGTACGCGAAGATGTCCTTCATCGCGCGCGGGATGATGCCCGGCTGCTCGCTGTCTCCCGTCTGCAGCACGTCGAGTCAGCACGCGTACACGCCGCAAGAAAATGCACAGCCAGATGCTCACGAGAGTGAAGGTTTTGCCGCTGGCCGTTTGGCCATAGGCGAATATGACGGCGTTGTAGCCGTCCATCGCGGCGCAGACATGGCTGCGCGCGACAGCGTTGTAGACAGGCTTGTTCTCCGAGCCCGTGAGGATCTCGTCGAAGCGGAATTCTTGCGGGGGGCTTCCGGAGCCCTTTGCGTACTGTGGGTCGAGCTTGACGCTCTTTGGAAAGGTATCTGGCGTCTGCCAGGCCGTAGCTGCGGTCGTCGGACGCATCCTGCGCGAGAGTCGCATCATCACGTCATGTAAAAATGTAAGTTTATGCAAACCTGATGGACACCAGGACCTTGTCGTCCTTGCCATAGTCGCTCGCAAGCAGCGCCTCGTCGATCTCGCCGGAGACATCGGCAGGCTCCACGGTCTGGTAGTCGACGAGAGCCTCCTCCGGGTCTATCCTACTTACGTCCATCTCGCTGACCTGGGGGAACAGAAGAGGGCTCTCGGTCCCCCGACGAGGGGTACTCGGTGTCTTTGGTCGTGAGCCATCGGGAGATTTCTTGGTGGGTGTCCCGGGCACAGAAGCAAGAGTGGGCTTTGGCTTGGTGGTCAAGCGCGACTTGGACTCTGCGGAGAGTGCGGATCTGAATTTCTTTGCTGAACCGAGGATGCTCGGAGTCGTTGATCGTGACATGCGTGTGCTGCTGAGGTCGTCGGTGGACGAGCTCGCGGAAGGAGCTCGTTTGGGCGTGAATGGTACGGGACGCATGAGTTTGCTGGTTGTTGTCGAGGGCGTCGAGAAGGCCATGGGGGTATATCGATGGGTTGTTCAGCGTGCGGCGTGTGCGTTGCGGGCATGAACTCGAGGCGACATGAACCGTGGAAAGAACTCGCCTCCGCGCCAGTCACATGGGCGTGCCATTCGAATTCTCTGCAGAGAATTTTATCCTCTCCCACATCGTCGACGGTGCTCTTGCCCTCAGCCGCCCTCTGCATGTAGCCAGGCCATCGAGCATCACAGGTGTGGCCGTCACTGTCGCAGCGGGCTCATCGTGCTCGAGGATTTATGTCGAGCAACCTGCAGAGAATTCCCGTTGCAGCGCAGTCTGCGATACTCGGTGAGTGGTGTCTCCTTCTTTCGAGGCTACTCCCATCCTTGTCTATGATTCAAATATGATTTAATGAGCCCAACTCGCCTTCAATGTCGAAGGCGAGGGTGACGACAAACTTTACTGAGACACTACCCGCTTCTCCGTGATGTCTTGCGATAAGCTAATCCTTGCTTCATCCAGGTCCGCCTGACTCGTTCTGAGTTCCAAATATCACTGCAACGCCGGACACGGGACGTGCCTGCGTACAACATACGGCCATGGTCACTGTGCATCGACGATCTCCAGCGATATGGATCGTCCGTGTGTTTTCTCGCCTCGAATGAGTCTCCGTGTAACTCTGCAGCATTTCTTTTTCCTTCAAGGAATTTGCATCCTTGACGGGATTCACCGGTCAAATTATATATACTGCAGTGGAGAACCTGCTCTGCGGGCAAGGATCTCGCAGAGCATGGTCCCCTTCTTCCAGTCTGGGTGTGTACCTGTGCCACGTCATGGAAGAATGCTTAGTTTGTTGTGTAGTGGGATGTGTTGTATGCGACAGCTAGCTTATGTGGAATTTACGAACGGATAGCAATGTGGCAAGTCCATTTTTTATTGGCATCGTCCCTCAGTCCGACAGCAGGACCGGCTCCGCCCCCACAAGCACGCCAGTCTCCTTCTCCTTCTCCTTCTCCTGCTCCTCCCGTCCCTCCCGCTCCGCGCGCTCTCGCCGGCGCACGCCCGCCGCAGACTCGACGCCGAACAGTGTCGTGCGACCCTCGTGGTACTTCATGCGCACGAGCGCGACCATGACCGCGAGCCAGTAGAACACGTACGCGAGCACGGTGCCTATGGACGCGCTGTTCGTCCAGCCGAAGATCGCGTTGAAGATCATCCAGCCGCCGTTGTCGAGGTTGTTCTCCGGATTGCAGCAGTCGAGGTGCCACACGTTCCCGCGCACGTCGAACGAGCCCGGCCCGTCTCCGCCCGTGTCGTCCACGTCCGCACCCACTCTGCGGGGGGACGGTGCTGGAGTCAGGAGTGGCCAGTGCGCGGGGGGGACGAGATGGAACTCACATGAGGGCGAACATGTGGCCTTGCAGCTGGTAGACGGACTGGGAGAACAGGCCTGCGCCGATCAGGAGCACGAAGTTAGTCATCACCACCATGAAGATGGTCAGCGCTGAGGGGAAATAAATGGGTCTGGTCAGGTTTCCGAATGCATGCCGCGAGGGACGAGCACGCACTCGTACGACTCGCGAAGGCGTAGATCAAATATCCGCAGACAAGGCCACAGATCAGGCCAACAATGGCCGCGATGGGGATCGCGACGGCGGGCTGCCCCAGGGATACACCGCCGACGAAGACCACAGCTTCCATGCCTACGCAAGCCAAATATGTGAGGCTCGGGAGGCAAAGGGCAGCAAGGAAAGACGTACCCTCGCGCAAAACGGTGATCATGGGAAGGAGGAAGAGCATCCACTTCCCCGCCTTAGCCTTGTTGTCGACCTCTGCAGGGGAGTGTCATTTTAGACCAATGGAGCAGGACGAAGTGTACGCACGTTTCCCGGAGAAGGCGCGGCGGAGCTTGACGCGCCATTTAATCTTGGCACGGTCAATCTTAAGAATAGTGACGCCCATAACGAAGATAATAATCGAAGCAATGAGCTGAAAGATGCCTGGAGGGAAGACACCGAGGTGAGCAGATACGTAAGTGGATCTTCGCGTTCGACGCACCCTCCCACAGGTTCTCGGACTTGGCCCATAAATCACTGGCCTGCGTGAACCACACGGCAATAAACGCGGCGCCGATGGACAGCGCAATGAACAGCCCGAGGAAGGAGCCAGCGAAGATCTGGATCCTCATTTTGCGAATGAGAAGCGCGGACGCCATGGACGTGTCCTCGCCGACGGGCAGCTCCGGCTGTGCAGACACACCACCATCGGTGGGGGAGGTGCCTGACGTCTGACGCGAGAGCTCGGATATCTCTTGCTCGACTGGTGGCTTCTCTGAGCCGCTAGGCTCCGCAGTGTTCGGGGTGGAAGACGCTACGACGGTGCCAGCGGAGGTCGACGCGAGATGGGGGTCGTCATGCACGATCTGCTCGACGAGACCGAGGAGCACCGAGATGATGATGGCAGCCTCGAGGGTCTCGCGAAAGACGATGAAGAAAATGGGGACGGAGAAGAGGTTCCTTGCCATGGTGTGGACCCACTACACTACTGTGCGACGGCCTTGGATCGCGGGCTGAGGCGCGAAGGGGTGGGATAAATACGAGCGCAGGCCTCGAAGGGAGGCTTTTGAATGGCCCAGAGGCTCGGTGGGTGGATGTAGGGAGGAGGACGAGAAGGCGGACATGGTCGAGGCGCAATCTGATAATTTTTCAGTCGACGAATGATCGACAGCGCATTCACCATCTTATCTGATTGGCGATTGAGGACCGCACCAGGTGCCATCTAAGCGCCCGGTCGACCGTTCTTCTCTCTTCTCCCAGTGCGCTCCTCCGCTCTTCGTGATGTCTTTCTTATCGTGCTGTGGCCCTATGTTTCATGAGTAGCACCTAGTCGCAACATCCACAGGAACGCGTTAGACCCCGCCTTTCACCGCCCCTATCCAGAGGGAGATGATTCGGCCGGGGCTCAAAAGTTGGCCGAATCGCCCGACACTGCTGCAAGCGCAAGATATGTTCATCACACCATGCCGGCAATAATCCCAGCAGCAAGAAATTACTCACGGATGACGGCGTTCTAGGTATCACCTGTCCTCGATACCTGCTTGGCATGGTACTTATCGTGCAGCTTGTCCCAGTCGAGCAAGACCACCGCTGTGAATGACTTGGCGAACGGGTGCAGCCGCTCTGTTTTTTAGGGTGAGTTGTGCTGCTTTCGAACACTGTGTAGTTCGACACAGGTCAATCACGCCGATTCACGGAGACACCAGTGCCCCACAACGCTCCCTGCCTCATTGTCAGAGACAACCCTCCATTCATGCTCTGGCACCGGGTTTAGAACAGTCAGGTATCAGACAGAAATAGCGAACGCAACGAGGCTCCTCGATGACCATATGCATCTTGGGCCATTCGCTATCTGTTTCTGAGATTCGATTGGTGCGATGGCCAACACCTCCGTGTTGTGATTTTTTTAGTGCACCTTCCGCCCGGGCAAAATGTACCCATTTTGTACCATCACTGACCGGACATCTCTGCGTTCTGCAGGAAAAATGCCAGCCCAGTTATACACTACGAGACTTCACTCGAACAGTAACAAGCAAAACTGTCCATTAAGATTGTATCGTATTGTACAGAAAGTTCATAAGTGTCCGCGTAAGAGTCCAACTTTAGTCCAAAGTTCGCAACTATCCAAGTCCTAGTCCACAGCGTGCCTATGCTACAACAGTACAACATCTGTTCGTGACCAAGTCCAAGAGTAGTCCATGAACCCCATAGCATGCAGCCCGAGCGACTCACCCACTCCCTCAGAGGTCGAGGATGAACGATTCATGGTCCTGGGCTGCGTCGGTGATAGTGAAGTTCGGGCTATAGTTGCCCGAGTCGCCGAACACTGCATCATGATGTCAGACGGGTCTGCGATTGGTAATCTTGGAGCAAAAATGGTACTTACAGACGATGGTGTAGTCGTTTCCAGTAGTAACATTAGGCGCAGTGACCGTCACCCAACCGTCAAGGATCGAGAAGTTCGAGGCCAGCGGGTTTTCTAACAGGGAGGTTCAGCGACGAATGAGAAAAGTTAGATGTTGTGTACGCACCGTAATCTTGGAGGTAGTTAGTCGCCAGAACCACCCGGCCCATCTTGTTGGTGATATCAACCGGTGCGTTCGAGGTGTTCCTGGTACGGAATTTGTGAGCCTCCCGGATCTAGCTAAAATATATCCGAAAAGCAGCGTACCAAGTGACGTTATACTGCTGCCCGACGACCCACACCGTCTCATTGGTGGGTGAGGTGATTGGCGGGACGAAGACGTCGCGGAGCCGGAGGTGAACTGGTGCGGCCGACACCAAGGCGAGGAGAGAGACGACTGCGAGGAGGAGGGTGTTCGTGAACGCGGACATCATCATAGCGTGATTTAAATCGTAAAGCGGGTTTATAGGGATTTGTAGGATGGTAGTCGTGGAGGGTGAGCTGCCAGGCTGGAGAGCCACCGGGCGTGCGGCGCGTTCTTATATGGCCCTGCCGCATTGCCGCGGATCGTGCACGCGTGATCTGAGCGTCTCAGTTCCGTTCGGACGACCTGCGGAACACAGCCTTGTGGAGCGCTGCATCGGCCTAGGATGCCTCCAGCCCATCCGACGCAGCCCGCAGCGGTGCCGACGAGTACGCACTTTTGATTGAAGGCCGAACAGACCGCTCTTCCCACTGGACCTCCTGTGTCCTTTCCCCATGCCTTCGAAAACTTCTAGGGGCAAAATGTCCGCATGCCGCGGACAGCAAGCTGCCCTCAGCTTGTCAATTGCCTATCATGCAGTGATGTCGGTACACGCCCGTCGTGGCGTCCTTTCACGAGACCTGCCCACGGCAAACACGAGAAGATCGCACCCCGTGTACGTACTGCTTTATTGTTTGATGAACGCTTATGAGCCCGGACTTCGCTGCGTCCGTATTCTTCTTACATGAAGATGTATGACGTAGGGGGCCAACTAGGCAATGCAATAACGATACGTCGGCGAAGCAGCCCTCGGGCTCTTGCACTGCCGAAGAGTAAGGTGCCATTCATCATATTCATGCCTAGGTTCCTGGGGATCAATCGATCACACATCTGCTCGAGAGAATTTTAGACAGATACTCTGGCGTTGAATATTAATGACTGCTAATGGACAGGTCGAGCGCGTATCGTGGCATAGAAGGTAGAACCACAAGCGCACCGCAAGGCTGTCCATGTCCGTGCCAAACGTGAGGTGAGAAGCTCATAGATTGGGGAAGATCGGGTTCTCTGCGTGCCCGATGACATTGCGCAGGTGAGGAAACACGGTTCTCATCAGGGCATTCATAGCCGCAATACGATGCAAAGACTACACCTCGAAGTACTATTTCACAATCCTTGTCCGATCCAAGACCAAATTAATTACCTGCAGAGCGTCCACACACAGCATATTCGATAGCCACGATCAGTAAATGTAAGGGATTATACGGTACGGCACCAGTTTCGTGTACTTGTGCCAGTCTTTGCCATACCTGTGTCAGGGGATCCTCAGCAGAAATAGATGCGCGGAAGGCAGAAAGGGCGTACTTTTTCTCGCAGTTTTCGTCGTCCCGTATTTGGCGGTGTATCAGGAGCACCGCAAAGTATATCACATAGAAGTAGGTGATGGGCGTCTCGAACCCTGTGGGAAGAGACCACGCCAAAGCCATGATGATGTCGCCACTGAGGTATGTAGATCAGTGAAAATGTTTTGACAGCGGCCAGGCAGTAAATCCACTCACAAGTAATTGGGATGGCGGGAAAGACCCCACCAGCCGGAAGTGAGCAATTTTGACCCACGTTCTGTCGTCATGTACTGCAAGTCTGGACGAATAATCGTAAGACTTTTCTCGCATGTCCCCAAACATAAGTTCTTACTCTTTGGGTTGAGTCCATTGCGGAAGTCGTTCTTCTCTCCATTTGCACTGCGGAAGATGTAATAGCCCAATAGGTTGACTGCAACGATGGCTGCAGTGTACACAGGGCCTAATTCCACCTGCTGGAACACAAGATAGCGCGCCTGCAACGAATACACGAACGGCACCCATGCCAGATCGCCAACAGACAGCATGAAACCAAACCCATCGGTCGTAATGTCCATGGTGGTGAAGATTGCCGGCTTCAGTTCAATTAGCGAAAGCATCTCCGGCGCAATGAAGTCGCACACGTACCTCATTGTACAGGCCATCGGCTACATACCAAAACTCGAAAGCGAAGACGAGCCACATAGAGTCTGTCACACTGCTGATGGTGCCGCCGCGACGCACAGCCTGCTCGCACGCCATGCTGATGTCTACCAGCACCCACAGGATAAGGCCCGGACGGAGTTCGTTGAACGATTTGACGTCAAAGAACCCGATCGACGGGTTCAGCTCCCTTCCGATGAAGAACTGCGCCAGATTAGGTCAGAGGCAGCGGAAGGGGCGCAGAACGCACGTCATAAATGGGGTTTCCGGAATTACCGCCTAGCGCGAGTAGTGCGCCGCTGCGGAAGGATGCAACGTAGCATGCAAGGCCTTGTACAACTGACATTAGGATGGAGGCTGTGACGAAACCAATCCATTTGTCGTAGATGAACGTGAAGGACTGCGGGCCGTATTGCCAGATGTACCCAGCGGTCAGGCCAAGCGTCAGGAGAAAAGTCGAGAAGGCTGAAATATAGGTTAACGTTAAAGCCTAAATGCACGGGCCCGAGCTGTGGACCCATACCATTGATCTTGTATTTCTTCTTGCCCCCAGTCCGTAGCTGAGCGCCCTCGACCCAGTCACCCGGTAAAACGAACCACGCCACCACACAGTACGCGTACCATGCGAGGTATATCAGGGCTGCCTCAGTGTCCCAAAGACTCTTCCACCAGTCCCAGCTGGACAGAGCGTCGACGACTACCTGAGTCGAGAGGGGTGGCGGGCAGCCACCCGTCTCCTCCGAGCATCCATAGTAGAGAGCATAGAGGGTGGTTGGTACGGAAAGCGTCACAAAGAGCGCGCCAGGGGGGCCGAAGAATTCATAGCTTTTCGTACGGGGATTGAGCTCAGAGGGCATGGTGTCCGTGGCAATGCATGCAGTGGACGTACCGCCGCTGAAATTGAAGTGGCACGACACGCGCGCGTTGCACGCTTTGTTTGCACTTGTTTGCCAGGCGCCATCTCAACGAGACCCTAACCCGAGTTGAGCGACATTCGCTCTGGCTTGAAGTTGTCGAGCTGCATACAGCCATTATGAAGTGAGAGTGATGGGCTTTTTCTCTTCGAGGAGAGCCGAACAGCACGAAACGCCTTTCGACAACGACAACCCCGTCGTACGTGTCATTCGCTCAAGATTCGTGAGTCCTGCTATTTATTCGTCCCTGCACTGTTCGGCGTACTCACTCCCATGCAGTATGGCAAAGCGAAAGGCAAAGAACGCGCCGATGTCGATGCCGACTCCCTCACCCCTTCTCCTCCTTCTCTTTCCACGTCTACGTTCGTTACCCACGCAGAGCAGCGCTCCTATACCCCCGGTCGCCCCGGCGCCGGCTCCTCATTGCGCAACTCCCATCTGGCCAGCTCTGTCCCATCTTCTCCTGTTCGCCGCACGGACGCCATCGGAGGAATGCCACAGTCCCGCTCGTCCTCGGACGTCATCACGTATGTTGTGTGCTGTATATATTTGTATCCGACGGCTGACTGCGCGTAGGGTGACGTTGGCGCAGCGACTGAACGAACTTGCAACGGCGAACTCTGAAGGCCTGCTAAGGTGAGCAGATCTATGTTATTCGGATCATGTTATGGGAAGTCTATCGGGATCAACTTGGCACATCTACCGCCGGCGCGGACTTCGCGCAGGGCAGTTCTGGGCAATCGCTAGCCGTGTTATGGAATGCGGACTGTTGCCACAGCGCATTGCCTCTATGCGATCATCGCGGTGTATGGCTGGACGTGAAGGCAACCATGGTTATGTCTTTGTGGCGTAAACATCTCGTAGGCTCTCAAGTCAGGTTGCTGTGCAACCGCTGCCGATTAGCCTGACGTCTACAAGCCTTCAAAGGTCCTAAGGGTGACATATACTTCCGGTCTTTCGGCCTTTGGTTCACCACAACGCAGTAGGCCGTCCCAGCCAGAATATGTCCTGTCTTGCATCAAACGTCTTGCCCTACACCACCAGCCTTGTTATTGTCACTGGTGGCAAAGGCAGAATCGGCAGGCTGGAAATGGTTTCCAGCTTATTTCTCGGGTTCAGGTAGCATTCTGTCGCGAGCCATAGGTTGGAGATTTGTAGGCGAATAAAACGTCAATGCCTGGTGGTGCCAGACGGCATATCTTTTTTTATTATATTTGTACCGCTAGTCGTGTGGGGAAGTACTGACTTTTGGCCTTATGCAGTGATGACGAATATCGTCTCCTCCGTCAGAACCTCTTCGAACGCTTCGCAAGCGGTTCAGCCGTGCCCGCTGAAACACCTCTAGTGCGCATGACAGGCCCAGGTCTTTCTGCGTCCGACTCAAGAAGTGAGTGTATTTTTTGTTTCGCACCAATGCAGCAGACTGAGATTCTCCGCAAGCATCATTTAATGCCTCACATGAACGCCATCCATCATCACAATTCTACGTACAATCTTCACGGACCCCCTCACTAAGTTCCAAACGGTCATTTACAACGACCGTGACAAGTCTCTTACGACGTGCGACCAGCAAACGCGTTACATCGGCGCCTCCCGAGTTCAGCAGCGACACGATCAGCGTATACTCGACGGCGTCCACAGCACCACGGGGCAGTATATCCCGACCTCTATCAAAACGGCCAAGCGACAGCTCAATACAGTCTCGAGTACAACAAACTAATCGTCGGCGTGAACTCAGTGCTGAGGATGCCGACCCCGGGCGACGATCCACCGCTCGCAACAGAATACGGTCGAGTCATTCAGCGCCACCTTCTTCCTTCCACGGGGCTTCCGTAGGACTCGAGCCTGATATCGACTCATATACCCATATCAGTGCGGACCTCCTCCCGAGCGATGAGACAGTCGAATCGGTCCAGGACATTCGTCATCAAATAGAGCTGGTCGAGGCAGAGGGCCGGCGGCTGCTGGATGCGTTCAATGGGCTGGAGCTGAGCACGCTCACGCGACGACCACGACGCCCGCCCGTGATCCCCCCGCTGTCCCTCGGGAATGGTGAGGGCATTGGGGTGTCGCCCAGCTTCCTCGAAAAGCCCTTGTTGCGTGCGGGCAAGGACGTGGACTCGCTGTCATTCAAATCGAACGGCTCGAACCTGTCGATGCGACGCACGTCGTCGGCCCGGAAGATGCGCAATGTGACGTCGTCCTCGACGCTGGTGTCGCAGCCGGGTGGCGTGCCGCGCAAGGGCTCTGTCTCCTCCATGTCCTCCCGCGGCCGCACGACGATGGCCTCACTGGCGGCGCTTGCGAGCAGTTCTAGCGTGAATCTCGCGCGGAGCTCGGGCCACCTCCCTCTGCCGACCGTCGAGGAGACCGTTAGTCAAGTCAAGCACCGGCTGCACGCGACGGAGAGCGAGATGGACCACATGTCCGTTCGCACTCCGGGCTGGGAGAGCAAGGCTGGAGACGAGGACCTCGCGGCGATGGAGGCGGAGCTGACGGATATAAGGCGGCGGCGAGTGCAGGTGACTGCGCGCTACGAGGCGCGGTTGGAATACTTACGTGCGCGGTTGAAAGGTGCAGAGCTGCGGGAGAAACTGTTGCGGAAATGAGGCGAGTTGGGGGCAGCCATCGAGGGTGCCTGGCCTGTCGTTACGCACATTCTATAGTTCTAGGCTTGTGAGCATTAGTTGGTAACGGATGTATAATGATTCGGTAGAGTACAGGTTCCCTAATACGTGTCTTGCAGGCAGAGTACTTGGTGAGTCTGGTCTGGTGCGCGCCCGAGCGCCCAGCTGTCCATTCTTCGGCGCGTCGTCGCCTGCGTTGGGCCGATCGTCTCGTCTGCCACCGCACCTTCGCTGCGTACCACCATGTCGTCTGCGCCGTTCACGCAGGATCCAGAATCCGACGGCAATGGCTCTTCCAGCGGCACCCCGGCGGTGACCCCCACGACGTCCGCCTTCAATCCGCGCCTCCCTCTGCATCGCAGCGTCAGTCACGGCTCGCAGTGGTCAGTACCCGAAACGCCCCAGCACCACCTCCACGGTACCTCGTATTTCACCCAGTCCAGCAGGGCTGTCTCGCCTACCCCGCGGCGAGCAAACCCAGCGAGCCCTTCGATCACTGGTAGAAATACCTCGAGGAAACGGCGAGGCGCGCGGAGTACCAGCTTGGCTAGCTCGCATGCCACAACCCGGGGATTCGGAGAAGATGCAGGCATGTTGAGCGAGGCGAATGAGGACAGCGACGGCGTCGATGACGTGGACGGCGACGAGCCTCATCCCGACATCGCTGAGGGCGACGAGGGAGACGCGGACGCGGACATCGAGGCTGGTGGCTCGCAACGCGAGATCGACCCGATTACTCTGAAGGACCGTCAGTCCCTTATCAATGTCGAGCATCCGTTTGGTCTGCCTATCTGGAAACCTGCGCTGTACAAGAAGTCCCGCTCCGTCACCCGCTACGCAGACCAGGAACTGCACGCCGTACCCTCTGCACAGGCGGAACGTCATCTACTTCCCGGGAACATCGTCTGGGTCGTCGTGTTTGGGTGGTGGCTTTCCGTGTGTTGTTTCCTTGTCTCAGCTGTCCTGTATCTTGTGCCGAAAGGCGGGAAACGGTACTCCACCTTGGTATTTGGCCTCGGGTGGTACATTGCTTGGCCTTTTGGTAAGTACGTCGAGGGCGATCCCGGCGCGACACCCGTACCAGACGACGAAGAATACGAGCCCGATACGCTCACGGAACATCCTGATGAGGCCGAGGATGGTGGCACTCGCCCAAGGACCCCCTCTATGTCGAGTGGGACCGATACAGATACTACTCCTACCCCTCGAGGAGATGTTTCCAGCCATGGCAACACTCCATCCTCTCATGATACGATCACTCCTCATACCTTCCAACAGCCATCGTCAGACTCCTGGAATGATGTGCCGACCGCCACCACAGCCCTCCTCGGAGGCCCTTCGACCGCTCCCCGGCTTCGGCCTTCGAAGTCGTACGGCGCGACATACTCTGGGCCTGTCTCGCCGCCGCTCTCATATTCAATCGGTGCGAAGGAGGGCAAGATGAACGACTGGCTTGGAAAGGCCTGCTTCTGGCTCGCGTTCATCTGCATCATTGCCCCGCTCATGTTGGTTGTATGCATCGCATGCTGGGGCCTCGTCTTTGCCATTCCCATGGCCAAGCTTAACTGGGCCCTCATGAAGTACCTCATCAGCCAGCCGACCCATATCCGGTTTTGCGCCGCCCCCGTCGTCGCTGTACCTAGTGAAACCAATGGGGCGGCTGCGAACCACGCAGGAGAATCCACCGAAGGTACTACGGAGGTTCCCGTTGCCTTCAAGACAGCGCGACTTTCCGCCGGCCAGACTGCACCATTTGGCTCCCCCAACTCTACTGTTCTGTTGTGCGTGTACCGTGCATTTGGGGTCAAGTACTACAAGTACACCGTCGGGGGCGTAAACATCTTCTTTGTGAACCTGATGCCGCTGGTGTTTTTCGTCATTTTCGACGGTTTCATCCTGCTCCCCCTCGCGGAGCGCTGGGAGCACGCAGGTGACCATGTGCCTGCGTTCTTTGCCTTTCTGACCTCCCGCGCGGTGGTGTTTATTATGAGTCTCCTGAGCGTTATTCCGCTGTCCTACTTCATCGGCATGGCCGTCGCGTCGATCTCTGCACAGTCGTCCATTGGCATGGGAGCGGTCATCAATGCAACGTTCGGCTCCATAATCGAGATCCTCTTGTATTCCATCGCGCTGACACAGGGCAAAGGCCATCTCGTCGAAGGCTCAATCGTCGGCAGTTTGCTCGCGGGTGTGCTGCTCATGCCCGGCATGAGCATGTGCAGCGGTGCTGTGAGGCGCAAGGAGCAGAAATTCAACGCGAAGAGCGCGGGGGTGACTAGTATGCTCCTGATCATGGCTATCATTGGCACACTGGCGCCGACGTTGTTCTATCAAACATATGGAAGTGTGCGTACTTCTAACGCCAGCGCGATCTTATTGCGCCCTCTTACTCACACAATGTTTAGTTCCAGCTCGTTTGCGAAGGCTGCCCAGCGTCGCCAACAGGCCCAGGCGTGCCCTGGAAGTGTCAGCATTGCTACTATAGACACCCCGACCCGGTAGATGACCCGTTCTACCAGTCCAAAGTGAAGTATCTCATGTACTTGTGTGCTGTCGTCTTGCTGCTGGTAAGTTGGTGCATATATGCTATCGATCATTACTGAATATCTGGTATAGTCGTACCTCATTGGTTTGTGGTTCTCTCTCCGCACGCATGCGAGCCAGATTTGGCAGAATCCACAGCAGCTCCTGCATTCTCTCGAGATTCCCGTTCAGTCGGGACACAATCGTTTCTCTATCTACCACCGCATGGCTCCCGCCAATAATGCGGCCTCGACGTCGGTGCCGCATCGCTCACTCCACCACAAGCCGAGCATCATCACGACCGGCCCCGACAGCGCCGGACCCTCGCGGAGCCAGACACCGCACGGCTCCCGCTCCAACTCGTACAGCGCGCCGCTCGCGTCCCAGGCGCCCACGCCTTCCGTAGCACGTCGCATCTCATACGCGATTCCGCCCGTCGTGCAGACACAAGCATACCAGCCCTTGCTCGAAAGCGTTGACCATGCGATCAAGGATACGGGCCTGCACCCGATGCGCCTCCCGGAGAACATGACTCCCGACGACTTCACGCGAGCCGTGGCCGTGGCCACGGTCAGTGCGCTGCGACACCAGCAGAACGAGTCGCGTTCGCCGGCGCGCGCACGCGGCTCGGCGATCGGCACGGAGACAGATGGCGAGCATGGCGGGCATGATGCGCCGTCGTGGAGCCGGACCACGAGCGCGAGCGTGCTGCTGGCGTGTACGGCGTTGTATGCCATCATCGCAGGTATGTGTCTGCGCTGTCTAGTTGGCGCCGAGAGCTGAATGTTCCAATCAGAACTCCTCGTCGATGTGGTCGACGTGGTCCTGGAGGGCTCTGGAATCGATGAGAAGACCCTGGGCGTTACGTTGTTCGCGTTGGTACCCAACACGACGGAGTTCATGAATGCCATCTCGTTCGCGCTGAACGGCAATATCGCTCTTAGGTATAAACCCTTTGTGTGTTGCGTTATGCTGGCTTTGCTCATGTGGTTATCAGTATGGAAATCGGCTCAGCGTACGCACTTCAGGTTTGTCTGCTTCAGATCCCCGCGATGGTTGCGTTCTCCGCATGGTATGCTCCAGAGAAGATGGGCTCTGTCGCGGACACATTCACGTAAGTCAGGTCACGGCTGGTAATCGATATTCCGGCCTGACATCGTTTCGATAGACTCATATTCCCTCGTTGGGACGTTGTCGTCATTATTCTGTCCGTTTTCCTCATGACTTATACTTATATCGAGGCCAAGAGCAATTACCACCGCGGCAGCATTCTCATATTGAGGTGAGTCGCTCTCAAAGTTGCTGTGGATCCAAGAGCTCACACCAAGTGACGACAGTTATCTCGTTCTGACCTCTGGCTTCTTCTTTGCCCCACCCCGAGATGAAGAACAGCAAGACGCCCTCGTGTTCAAGCTGTCAAACTACCTATCATCGTTCATCTCATGATAGTACAAAATACTGAAACATTCCGTTATATATACCATCGTGGTTTCTTGTCCGTTCTACAACAACATACACTTTCATTGACTGCGATCTGTATCTACAATTGCACGCCTCCATATTGCCATGGACTCTCGAATGACTACTACTCCGATGCTATCAGTGTAAACTCTGCAGCCTCTCCAATACAGCTTGAATCTGTGCCTCTGGAAGTGTGATGCGCTCCGCCTCGTTTTCTCCCTGAAGCAGATCCTCGGGGTGTGGGAAGGTAAGGTACTGTTCTAGAAAGTCGCCGTCCAGGAAACCGAAAGACGGCTCGGCGTCGGAATGCCCTCTGGAGTTTACTGGGGCTCTCCATCTACACAACCATGTTAGCATGCTGTGGAGTTATATCAAGCCCGGCTCACTTCATATGATTGGTATCACCGAGACCATCGAGCAATTTCGCCATGTTGCGCTGCAGTGCGGTCATGTGCAAGGAGATCTCGTCGCTCATGTCGAGAATAACACCTATACGGCCAGACGAGGTGAAGAAGAGCTGCTTCGACTGGATAATCTGTCCCTCAGACATCTCCGCTGATGTCAAACCGCCTAGTGGATCAATGTCAATTACAACGAACTTACGGATAACGTCGTAGAAACGCACCGGGAAGGAACTTGTTCACAACGTCATCGATATGGTAACTTCCATCTCTCTCCAGGGTGTGCTGAGCACGGGTCTCATTCTCTTGCAAAGCGAAAGTGAACAGGTTGCAATCGCTCTGATCACGCCGCTTCATTAGTGCCATCGAGCATTGAACTCGGAAGCGACATACATTTGCACCGATAATGGCACCGTCGCCCATCATCTCCACAGCGACGGGCCATAGAGGACCATAGTCTCTGGCAATGGTTTGCAGTTGTGTTCCTACCACACGCAAAACGGAGACGGAGCTGATCGCGTCGCCTACAACAACGGTGTTACCACGGGCAACCAGACTAGTCACGAAGTAGTTGTGGTTCCAATCTGTGAGCTTTCCCAAGGAGTAACTGTGTGTTGCTTCCGAAAAGCGCAGCTCGAACAGCACTACCTGTTGAATTGTAGATATTGCTCAGTACCAGCTAATGCGGAGGATAATAGATCACAACACACTGAAGTATTCACTGCTGCCGCAATTTTCCCTTCGACAGTGACCAACTGGTAGACACATCCATGTACCTGCTGTGTCTCCACTACGGTGATCGTCGGTACTCCTGAGGCTGATGAGCCATCATTATGTACCGAGATCACGACTAGGCGACCGTCCGAAGGTTCTTGGTCCGCCGCCTCAAGGTGCACAGTGCCAATGCAGAAACATGTCCCACGGGGTCCATTACGTTCAGGCAACGCAACAACGGCAGTAATCTCCTCTCCAGGCTCGCAGATGAATTGTCCGATTTCTGCAAGGTATCTCAGACAACATAAGCGAGAATACGACACTCACGTACGATCAAAAGTACTATCGTCCAGTACCTTGAAGGAGCTTATTGTTGGTTCGAAGTCGCCAACCCTGGGAGGAGTAGTTCGGTTGGACGTTACACCGAACATTTTCAATGTAGGATGATGAGTTATCCGGCGCGGGCTGTCGAGTCCCATAGGAATCTGGAGAGCACACACTACGTCAATGAACCAACGGATCTGACATACAAAGCTACCTACCGATCTAATTTGCATCTTGTCGACACCCCTCACACCTCCTATTATAAGCGCAGAAGGTGTAGCGAGTACGAGACATGAAGGAAAATGAGACGTGTTTAGGCTCGTCCCTCTGACCATGTCCTATTGTTACGAGTTAGCCGCGCGCACATCTCAGACGGTGGATGACGAACCTTGAGCATCACAGGTGAGTGATGCAGCCTCTGTCGATCCCAGTAGAGTAATGCAGCTCTGCTTCCGCTCGCGAAAACTGCAGGTCGTCCGTCAACGGTGCATGTCGCCAGTGCGACAGGTGTTGTGCCCAGCGGAAAGGTCTTCTTGTCTCCCAACTCGTTGTTCTTTAGACTGAATGATACGGCCGTGCCGTCCGCTAGGCCTGCAAGTAAATGGGGCTGGAAATCCACTTCCTTCTTATTGCGCCCGCTACCGAAGTTGTAAAGTAGAAGAGAGCGGGGAAGAGAGGTGAGTGGGGAAGTCTCGCAGACGGTATTCAGAAGTGACTGTGCAGACTCTAGCGAGAGAATCGACACTTTGTTGCTGCCCCAAAACGAGACTGCAATGTGCGTGGAGAAATTCTTCGAGCGGTCAAAAGGCGCACACGAAATGGCAGAAATTTCTCGCAAGCCTGACACATCACCAAAGTCCTGGTACCTGGTACACATAAATACGATGAACATATCATGGGTAGATCAGATGCTTACTTCAAGACCTGAAACTGCGAGCCTTCCACGAGGCTGAGCAATACGAGTCGTCCGCCGCTCAACCCTAGGATAAATTGGCCGTTGTTCACGCTGGCAGCTACGATGCTCCGCCCTATCCAACCCTGCCCGGGCATACTCGGCTCCCATTTCCCGACAGAGGAGAACAGTCCCAAGGCTGCATCATATTGCACAAGATTCACCTTCTCCGGTGTGATCTGTACGACAAGAGAGGAGTCGACGTATGAGGACGTCATGCGGCCCGCATTATTTGTCGTGACCCGCTTGGGGATGTTAGAAAGAGCCAAGGTCGGACGAGATACGACGAACCCGTCGGCCGACGGATCGAGACGCCTAATCACATCGACCGCGTCGAACTGGAAAACGTATGTCTCCTCCAGTGTTGTTGCGACGAGATGTGTGTCCAGGCTGGAATGCTATGAGCGGAGAGGCACAGCACAACACAGATAGCGACTTACGTGTCGGAAAAGCGCGAGCGGACGGGCCATACATTCGTGACGTTCGACAGCCCAGCAACGACAGCCAGCTCTTGGAAATCAGCACCAGTCCGCACGACCTTCAGCGCACCCGAGTTGCGCCCGCCTGAACACGTCACAATCTGCGGCTGCAGGATAACCGTCAAACACTGAATGAATCGAGTGAAGAAAACACACGGACCTGCCCACTTCCATCGAGGTCCGCAAGCGCTGCATCCATGATAGGCGCAATGTTCTGATAACTTTCCAGTACCTCCACATAGGTGCCCTTTCCGGATAAAATTTTTCCGTCCTTGAGCCCCCGTCCTTCACACATCTCCACATCGCCTCTTTCTTTTCCCTTGTTTGAAGCCATGAGAGACGATGGAGCGACCGTAGTGATACCACTCGGAATAGGGAGCGTGTCTGCATCCAGATCCGCGAATGGAGCTGGGTGTATGCGCAATAGCTGGGATTCTCCCATGTGAGAGCCCAGATACAACACCTGGGAGGTGAGATATGTCAAGGACGTGGGAGGAGAAGTCTATCGTCCGCAGGCCGGATCAGCAACTATTCCGTGCTCCACAACGGAGCAAATACCTCTCCCAAAGGAATCAGCACGAGACATGGCGTCTCGTCGAACGCAATCATCGCCAGTCGCCCGTACGCGTCGCCCAACAGAAATCGCTTTCCTTCCTCGTCAACGCCACACCAACTGCAGTGGATCGTCGCATCAGCCACTCTGAATCTGCTCATGCAAATGCGCCATACATGGTATGGCATGAGACTCACGCAGTGACCTCGCTCCATGGCCACTTCACACTTGCCTTCGGCTTGACGCGCCTCCCCTCACGTTCCTTCTCCTTCTCTTTTGCTTTCGCGACCTCCGCCTGGTTCGCGCTAGACAGGCGATTCCCCTGTCTGCGCTGCTTTCCTTTTTTCACGTCCTGTCTGTCCGGCGCCGTGTGCTCAAAGAACAGCACCTTGCGCCCGCCCACGACGAGCACGCCGCCTCGGTGACCTGTCTTGGTGAAGTCCTCGTTATCATCGGGCACCGCGAGCGAGGGTACGGGGATGAGCTGCGGGGGCGGGTCGAGCGATGGGAAAGTGGTCGCAGGGAGCACGGTGGTGGGGAGGAGCGGGGAGGGCGCGGGGGAGAGCTCGAGGTTGGGGATGTCCAGGTCGCGTGCGAGGAGGTGCAGCCGCTGCTGGTGGTCGTAGTGCAGGATCGCGAGGGCGTACGTGCCTGGCTCTGTCTTGAGGAAGCTCAGCGCGAGCACGAAGATCTCAGGTAGCCTACAAGCGAGAAGATATCAGCGGCGCATGGAAAGCGGGGAGAGGGGGACACACGAGACGTCAAAGGCATTGCTAATCATCCCGTTCTCGAACTGCACGACCTTCAGCTTGCCGCCATAGCAGCTCGCGACCGCGACCTGGCCGGATGGGTCCACGAACACATCGGTAACGAACTCTGCCTGCCGCCCATAGCGATCGTGGAGGGAGACGTGCCCCTTGCTCGTTAAACTCACAGATCCACTCTCAACGGCATACCCGAGGACGATGAGCTTCGGATCAGGATGGTCTGTCATGACCAGGACATTCGCGGTGCCCGCGTCCTATCAAAATCCATAAGCACCGCGGTATAGCGAAAGATCATAGGATACCACTGACGTCGGCAGGGACAGCACGCAATGAGACCACCCGCCCCCAGATGTCGGCCCCGCACTCGGGTCGCAGCCCCTCGGGCTGGAGTGAGAACACTTCGACTCGAGTAGTCTTAGCGACGACCAGATACTCCAAGTCATCGGCAGGGTTCAGGCGACACTTGACCGACTGCACGACGGAGGACGGCGGGTGGAATGTGGCGACGACTCTCATGATTGAATCGATGCACTACAAATCGTTCGACCACCCACTGTGAGTATGAAAAGATCAGAGTGAGCAGTCTGGACGCCTGTAGTAAGATGCTGTCGGGCGGGTTCCCGGATGAGTGCGTACTCGTCTTCGCCGAGCTCATCGTGCGGCAGGAGATAAGTGCTAAGCTGTAGACACGTGACATGCTCCCCGTGAATCGTCCGAGATCCGACCGCCGGTGCCAGTCTTTGACAGAAATAACAGTAGGGAGCTAAACTTCTTTGCACCGAGAGACCCAGGACGCAGACCAGGGTCGCAACGGAGAAACACGAACACCAACCGATAGTCATGTATCATTGTGGGCCAACAGACATTGTCCCGTCTTCGTTCATGACAACATTAGTTTCTGCCTCTTCCTCTGCCGATGTATCCCTATCCCCACCCTTGAAAAACCGGTCAAGCATGGTCTTTTCCGTGGGCTTGTCCTTGTCTTTGTTTTGCAATGCCTTGGGCTTACGTGGTTCCGCCGGTAGCGACCAGGGAATTATATCTAATTTGCGGCGGTTCAGTTACCATTGTAATCCAGATCAACGAAGAGTGGCACACCTTCGAGAAACGCGTATTCCTCCATCCTGCGCACCACAGATGCTGGGAAAATATACATTAAGAGCACAAGCTGCACAAGGGTGCTCAAAACTCACCGACGTCGCGATGCTGTACCGTGGTCCGCTTATCTCTTTGAGCTGCGCGGTGCGCTGCCTCGATAAATCGTGCGACAAATTCCTCTGTCGCTAAGGAAATCGAAAGGGTGGCTTCTCTCGCCACCATGGGCATCTCCTACCAGCGCAAATGTGTATTAGCTACGCATCGGAGTCAAAAGCAAGAGACGTACGTCGTCAGCTTTCAAAATCTTCTGCACTCTCGAAAATGGCAGCAAAGATTTCCCTGGTTCCCGTTCTTTCTTGGCCTTTGCCTCCTTCCGACCCTCACCAGAGCCCAAGCGTGCTGCAACCTCCTTCTCCTTGTCACCTTCAGGGTGAGGCGCGGGAGGATCGACCTCTGTCTCTGGTACTGGGATATCATCTATATCATCGCCAAAATTGACGTTGATGGGTGAAGACCTTCCAGATGCAGCGCCGGTGTCGCTTTCTTCGGCCATATTATGTAGTTTCGGAGGCTATATTTCCGGTGGTATTTTCTGCATATGTCTGCTTGAATGAGCTTGCGATGTACGCACCGAAGGTCGTGGTGCACAGCTGTCAGTGCCACGCACGCGCGACGCGATCGGTAACGCGTCATGTCACGCATTTCATGAATTGTGACCCCACCGGCCCGTCGCGGTCCGTTTCAGTTTCCTTCGAGTCGCGTCCGCGACGTCTTCGTTACAGACGCATCGAGCTTGACTGGCAGGTAAGTCGTGCTTATAATATTGTACCATACTACATCCCATTGCATATATATTGAACTCGGACGTGTCTCTGCACTGGCAGCTGGACCAGAGGTGGATTCTCAAACTGGGGCCCTTGAATGACCTCCTTCATCATCAAGGCCCACGAAGGGCGAGCCATCGCCGAAGAATGGCAGAGCTGGAAGGATGACTGCCCATTCTGCCGAATCATCCGCGGAGAGGCGTCCGCATTTCGGGTATTCGAGAACGACAAAGTGATCGCCGTATTAGGTCCCCCTTTCCCCGCGATACCACTTCACGCTCGTCCGCTTATGCTAGGCTCTGTATCAAGACATCCTTCCCTTGCGTCCAGGACATACCCTTGTCATACCAAAGACGCACTGTGCCCGCGTGTCTGAGCTACCATTGGAATTCGCTGCCGCGACAGGTGAAGCCATCACCAGGGTCTCCCATGCCATGACAGAAGGTACGCATCTTCTGTCCGACTTGAGGTTTGACATGTTCTTATTCCGTTCGGCAGCATTGCAGAACACCAGACTCAATGTTGTCTGCAATCAAGAATATGCTCAGGCAGTCCCACACGTATGCATCCCTTACCAGGTCCATGTTCGGAGCAGCATCTTCAGCCATTGCTACGTTCAACAGGTTCACTACCATATCATACCTGCCCCGTCACTGGAGGCACCAGAGGACCTTTCGGAGAACGTCGACCACGTCTCGGTCCCTCTCAGAGAGAAAGATATAGGCTTTCGAGAACGGGAACTACGAGATGAATTGAATGATGAAGCCGGAAACGCTATCGCGGAGAAAATTCGAGCTCGCATGTAGAGTACCGGCTATAGATGTGCCTGACACCTGCGTCAGTAATTCGGCAGGGCAGCCGACGAGGACAGAGAAGCCTCCCAAGTGCATGCGCTCAATTCGCCAGCATGTGATGTATGTTGGCGGAAACACCTGATGTTCCATGCCAATCTAGCACTGAATTACTGACATCTTCAACACATGCAGCCGTCATATGAAATGCCGCTCGTAAAACAACAAAGGCAGCTGATGTGAATGAGATTGCAAGTAGTGAACGGTTGTAGGTATGCAAGATAACGGCCTCAGAGGTAGTCAACGACAGGATCGACTAGTGAAGCGCCGTCCAACAATCAGTGAACAGAATTCAAGAAACGCACTCTTTGCCGGATACCACGAAATTTTACCGAAGAACCCCGCGGTGTGCACGCCAGCATCTCATTCAGACACCCGTCAAGCTGCCACGGAAACATCGTTCGCCACCGACCTGATCTCGGCAACCTCCTCAGTCGCTGTCTCGCTGATCTGGAGAGACGTGTATTCAGCGGTAGCAGTGGCGTACCCGTTGCCGTTGGCATATCCGTTCCCATTGAGGTCTGGCAGCGACCCCTTGCCAGTGGGTGCGGGGCTTTCTGGAGTCTTCGCTGGGAGGACGTCAGGCAATGAGAATGACCAAGAACAAAGCTTCACATACCAAAAACACCATTGCTCACGGACCGAGAAATAGGGAATTGAGGCTTGCGCGGGGAGCGGATCGCGCTCCGCGGAGTGGCAGCAGAGGTGATGCGGCGACCAGTCCCTAGGCTCGTGATGACGGAGAGCTGCTGCTCGCGGTGGCGCAGAGAGAAGAGCAGATCGCCGCTCGCGTTAAAGACAGGGCTGGCAAGCGAGTAGGTATGCATGCCAGAGTAGCCGCCCTGCCAGGCGCCTTCGAAGGGATGGAACTGGTTCGCCACCTCGTCGAGAGTGAATTTGTCACTGAGATGCTTCCTGAGTAGCAGGCTGGGGTCCACGACAGATACGCCGGTGTAGTTGCCCGTGGTCTGGGTCTCACCATAGACGGGGATGGTTGATCCAGTCACAGTGACCTTCAAACCTTCGAGTTCGGTCGTGACGCCGAGCGTTGCGTCCCATCTCGCAGTGGCCTTCGTGCTGTGCAGCACGACGTCAGGTCCTGCACATAACACTGCATAGTAGAATATGCACATACTTCCACTTCTGAGGGCCAGTCTCGAATGAGACTTCCAGGTCAACTTCGCCCCAGATCCTGATCTCCAGAGCACTGTACCGGAACGGCCTTGGGAGCTCAACATAGTTCCGTGTGGTGCCTACAAATGACTTAGCGAAGGAATTGCACAATGCGGATGAGCAACATACAGAGTACCGACCAAGACCCATCCGGGATGGCGCTAGTGTCCCGGTGCTGGTAGGTCCAGCCATCGAGATGCTCCCACATGTACTTGACATAGCCGTCGTCGTGTCCAGGGACAAGTTCCCACCTAGCCAGGTTGTTCTTCCTGCTCTCCGCCCACGTGGTGAGCGTCAGCTCTCCGAAGCCGTTGTCTCCACAGGGGAACAGCGGGATCAACGTGGTAAGACCATTGATGCGAGCCAGGACGTCAAGGAGTCGCTCGTTGAGGAACACGCGGCGTGAGACAGCAACGGTCCCGTACGTGAGCGCCTTGTTGACGCGGACGACCCAGTTCGTGGAGAAGTCGAGACGGGTGGTAGGCAGGTCGCGCTCGCCCGTGACACCCACGATGACGAGCACAGGTTCTGCGGCGGTCGAGAGGTATTGGGACCAGTTGGAACGGGTGACCACCGCTTGGGAGTACACGTGGTAGGCAATGTCCGTCACCGCAAACCACGGGGCGCATGCCTTCGCCGTCCACACCGGAACGGTGTGGAGGATGTGCAAGCCAGATTCAACCAACTGAACCAAGTAGCCCGTCCTGAGATAGTGGACCATGGCTTCGACTTTGTCGGTCGGCCGTCCGTTGCCAACTTCGAACAAGTCGTTGTTGAACTTGGAATATTCCGGCAGGAATTCGGCGCCTGCGATGAGACTATGAGCCGAGAGGAACGAGAAAGGCATAGGCCGGAGACGTACAGCGGAGGTCAAGGGTGATGTGCCTAAGGACACGATCAGTCTGCTTGCCGTGATGGGTGAATGGCTGGGATTCGCTGTAATGAGACAGCCACTGGCTAGAAACGCCAGATTCCGCAAGATCGTCATGAGCGACCTCTTTAAGGTTCACCTCGAACGCGAGGCTCCACTCTGCGAAGCGATATTGTTTTCCGCTGTACTGTGGATCAGTATACAAGCACGACGCTCGACGGAGGAGACAGCGTACTCGTTGTGATCAGGGAGCAACTGCATTGAGCCTTGGTCCACATGGATCCACACAATCGCCTTGTTCTCGGTCAGCAAGCTCACCGTGGGAGCTTTGAAGGTCGACTCGAAGGATTTCTCGAACGACCACCTCTTGAGGTGGCGGGTGTAATCGTGCGACTTAGCCGACTGCGCCCGAGTCCAGAGATTGGTGAAGTGTGCGTGAAGGGACGAATGCGAGATGGCCGTGATGATGTCGAAGCCAAACATATTAGTGCGCGTGGTTACCTCCCTCCACATCTCGGTATCCTTATCCGTGTCGGAGGAGCCGGGGTCAGCTCCCCATTGGCCACTGGCAGTACCCTTGACTGATTTTGGCTGTCCCCAGCGCGCGTCGAAGGTGTAAACGATGTGGTACCCGGCGCTTTCGAGAATCTCGAGATACTCCATCTGGAAGAAATCGACGATGGTGGTCCAGTGCGTCACAGCAAACTCATTCGTCTCGTCAAAGTCGGCAGCTGAGCTAAATTCAGGGTGGAAACGTGCGGCTACGAGATGAAAAGTGTCATTCAGGCAAATCCGAGATCTCCAAATAGGGGACATACATGGGAGCTTCAGCCTCAGGCGAGTGACTTGGCCATCAAACTCCGTCTCGAATGCGATGTCGACGAGGAGCGCGATCTCCCAGTTGGTGTACTTGACACTTTTCAAACATTTCAGGAAAGGACGCTTGATGAAAATAGATCACATAGACTTACGTGATGCCGTCAAAAAATTGGAGCTCCTCGATCTTGAAGTACATGACAACCTCGCGCGAACACAAAGGCCTAATCCGAGGCGCAGCCAGTTTGATGTGGAAGTGCTGGTTGCGGTACTCAGCGAGGCAAGTCGCACGTCGATCCGTTGTGCTGGTGTACCCGGCGGCAAGTACAGCAGCAGTCAACCAGGTGGATGACAGATAAAGGTTGATCTTGTGGACGGAGATGCCATAGATCTCAGAGAGCTGGGACAGGTTGCTCCCCGCGAGCGAATAGTCGATAGTCAGCTTGTACTCCTCATTGTCGAAGTCGGGGAGCGAGAAGAAGACGTGGTTGCCGGCATTGCGGAGAGTCTCGAGGTACTTGCTTAGGTAGAACACGAGAGCATCCTTTCCAAGAACCTCGTAGCTGGTAGATATCAGCTGGGCGTCTGTGTGACGAAGGTCAGTAACTGTCCAAACGAAGGTTATCCAACATACTTTGAAGGTCGAGAACTACGAGCTGAATGTGGTTCTCCCGACCCGCACCGATGCTGGACTCCTGACCACGGATTCCGCTCTTGGTGAACCCAACCCGATACGCAACATCTAGTTCGCTGAGCGACTGTACGCGTTCGGGGGCACTGTAGAAGCGTCCTCAGCGATATTGACAATGGCGATGTACGATGTACTAACACATCCCCATACGAGGGGTCGGAGGCCTTAGCGTAGTCAAGGCAGTACTTCCCATCGTGAATTCTCAGATGAAGAATCACATCGTGATTACAGACGAACTCGAGATGGGGCTTGTCGAAGGATGCGTGAAAGAGGTCGGCCTTTACTTGACCACCGACGTCGGAAGTTGGCAACGAGATCCGGGCGAGCGCATTCGCATATTCTGTACGGCAGTTAGACGTCAGAACACGCAAAGCACTGTCAGTTGGAAGGTATGCGTACGGTACTGCTTCTCGGGCCTGTTGGCGTTCTCGTGGTGTTTGAGACAGTCGAGAGCGTTTTCGTACAACGCCGTTAGCTGGGCGTTGATGTAGTGGGCAGACTGAGGGGCACAGTTTTCACCGACACACATGTTGATAGACTGTTGAGACGAAGCGAGATGAGGCTAAATGTGGGTGTATGGGAGAAGTACGAACACACCGTTCTTTGCGAGGGTAGAGCTATGTGAAAGGAGGAAAGGAGTCTGAAGTCCAAGCGACACAACGCTCGCTGTTTATATATCTACAGACGGATGTCGCGCAGCACAAACGAAAAACCTATTTTGGGAGACTATGAAGATTTGGTTCTGGGACTTGACAGAGGGTAAAATGAGGTACACACGACAAGCAGGAAAGTGGATTTGTCACGCGCAGGATAAATGTCCGCCGTACAGGACATTCACTCAATCCTAGAAGAGAACATTCTACGTCCCATCTATTAGAGACAACTACAACTGGCGAGATTAGTTCCACACGTACTGCAGCATGTGAAGTAGCTCTTGATCATGCCATATCTATGGCATTCATAGCCAGCAGACTCGTATGACAATTCGGCCACCGTCAAGTGTATAGTCAAACTTATGAAGAAAGCACGCGATCCTTGAGCTTTCCGCAGGTGGTCATTTGGTCTCGTGGACCAATTACGATGATCTACGCGGCAGAAGACTGTCTGAGGATACATGCACCATGAATGCATGCCCATGAATGATGGCGCGCAGTACTCACCGGGCCTTCACTATCTAATATCTTGGATTATCAGCCAGAACACTCGCACTGATTCTGTGACAGGCCACGCACAGCTGATGAGAAAACGGTATGAGTGACACCGAAAGAAAAAGATACAACTGAGTGATGAGTCGCAACATTGAAATCACATACTCACCTCTGCCTGCCTGCATATTTAGCCGCCCATGATCTGCGTCGGCCGCACAAGGAACCTGTAAGCGCAAATGTAACCCTGACTTACACATATTGCGAGAAATGCTTCTGCGCCAAAATCGAAGTGTAAGTACTGAGCACTTCCCCCCTGTCAACAAGAATAAACTGCTTAGGCGTAGTCTCCAGTCTACGGGGCAGTTCGGAGGCCCCGCCGACTGAAGTTGGCACTTTTGTCAGACGCAGGACAGTTCCATACCACGGTGGATCACACGGATGTCTCAGCTTGCCGTCAGTGTTTGAGTCGATGGTCAAGATTGTCGCGCATGCGCCTTAGTAAGTATCCATGCTCACTGCAGTCTGATTGGAGCTCTCTAAACAATTCGCAAGGTCCCGCTCGTTGACGAGATTGAAGAAATCGAGCCGAAGTATGAGGAGTTCCTTCTGGTACAGACATCATGTTTAGCGCCATTGACATGGACAACGCCGCAGGTACGATTCGGGAGCAAAGTAAAAAAAGGCCGGACGCACAAAGCATTTAGTTTGGGAGCTCCGGAGCACGACAACAGAGGACAACAGCGGAACAGTCACGGCTCCGGCGATGTTTGGACGTCTCGCATGCAGGGAAGTCCTCTTTGCACTGTCGAGATGCAATCAAGGGATTTCTCTGGTGGTGCGCTCACTAGAAACATAATGGCGTCAGGCCCAAGGAACCTGTGTCCATGGTGTGGAAATCGTGATTGTGCAACTTCGTGCAGTCACATCAGATAGGCGCAACGTTGCGAGGACGGGAGCTCGCACCGAGGGCCGTTGACGTTCATATCAGGACACAAGACCGCAGAATAAATCACTGAGTGAATATTAGGAGGCGCCAGTGGAGCAAAATATCTGAAATGCAAAGTAGAGCACGCGTCGATTTCTCCCCGACTCGACCGATTGGTACCCGAGAGCATATCCCCACATGCCGGCTGAGACATTGTGGTTGCATTGCAGCAGCATAGATACCCAAGAGCAGTCTGTTCAGCGTGGTGCTGTGCTGGGTGATGCAATCGAAGCGGCCGACAACAAAAGTTAAGCTGTCGTCAGCATGTGTCTCCGTTCTTTATGAAAAACGTTGGTGTCAAATAAAATATCTGAGCGTGTGGGAGCACCACGTTCACAACCGAAGATCGTCGTATCAGGGAAGAGAGGACATGCAGTGGAGAATACTCTACCACATACCTCAACCCAGTTGTTTGGCCGTGTATAACGAACATCTTTCCGAGACGACAAGGTCATGGTACCCAAGGGCGCGCAAAAGTCTCAGTCTAAGTTCTGTCAAGGGCCTTCCGCAATCCCGCGCAGGCCCGAGGGTCGCGGCCTGCCATATCAACCAGGGTGCAGGTGCGCTCCTGTGCACTCGACGTGAGCCTACTGTCTGGAGGTGTGAAAGGTGGTCACGGAAGCGAGGATCGTGCACTAGTGTTCAGATTTCGCACAGGCATTCAAGAAGATCGGTGACGCAACAGCGAAGGAAATCGAGCGCAAGATAGTAGATAGTGAGAGGCCTCCCTTCCTGAGCTTGCGAAGGTTGGAGCATCTACATACGCGTCACCCCTAGGGATATGAGCTCACAGACAAGATTGCACTGACCCGTGAGCATGCTATATCCGTGAGCGGACATTTCCAGAAGGGTGTGACCTTTGAATGTACTCGCGGGACCTTGAGCTGGACCCATCGAGACCGGGAAAGAAGCGACCACGGAGTCGCGAGCTCCCGAAACCTGACCATGTAGTGTCAAACGTGTTCCGCGCCCAGCGAGATGGGAAATGTTGGAGAGCCGCTGGACTTGATGCATGCGATGTTATCGAGAAGGGGACTGACGAGTCCGAATCGACCTGCGAAGCCGGAAAGATGCTGCGGTAGGGCCACATCATGCTGCTGACGCGGGGCTCGGCAAATGGGCCGTTGGTGCTGTTCGGGAGCACATAAGTTCGGCGAAGGTGCGCTCGGAATCGGAGCGATGGTCAGCGACAGAGAGCAGTCATCAGGCCTATGTCGGCCAACATGACATGTCTGGCGGTGAGCGGTAAGATTGCGGGGCGCTAGACCGCTTACCTAAGTGAGACGATATTGAGTCTGTGCGAATTCCGAAACGTACTTTTATTGCACCACGTCGACCTTGTGTCTTTCCTACTTCTCCCTCCCTCCCTGAGTCCCTCTCCGGCACCCCCTCCATCGTCCTCATTCGGTCCCCCGGTCATTCGCGCCATGGCGCTGGTATCGTCTTCAGATGTCGTGGTCCTTGCTGTCGGCCTCGTTCTCGCTGCAGTCTATCTATTCCGCGACCAGCTGTTCAGCGCTTCCAAACAAAAGTCTGTTCCTGTCGCACCGTCCAAGGCAGTCAGCAATGGCTCAGGTGATCCCCGCGACTTTGTCGCGAAGATGAAGGCAGGAGTAGGTCATTGACCCGTCGAGTCCTATTCCCAATGCTCACGATCGACCCAGAAAAAGCGCATCGTAATTTTCTACGGCTCGCAGACTGGCACGGCAGAGGAGTACGCAATCCGTCTCGCAAAAGAAGCCAAGTCCAAGTTTGGAATTGCGTCCCTCGTCTGCGATCCCGAGGAATATGACTTTGAGAACCTAGACCAGCTTCCTGAGGATTGCTGCGTCTTCTTCGTCATGGCCACATACGGCGAGGGCGAGCCTACAGATAACGCTGTTACACTCTGCCAGAACCTCTCCGACGACTCCTTCGAGTTTAGCAATGGTGCACACAAGCTCGAAGGCCTCAAGTACGTCGTCTTCGGTCTCGGCAATCGGACGTACGAGCACTACAACCTTATCTCGCGTAATGTCGATCGTGACCTGGAGAAGATGGGTGCGATACGTATCGGCGAGCGCGGCGAGGGTGACGACGACAAGAGTATGGAGGAGGATTACCTGGAGTGGAAGGATGGTATGTGGGAGGCATTCGCACGGGAGATGAACGTGGAGGAGGGACAGGGTGGTGATGCTCCTGACTTTGCGGTTACGGAGGTCCCAGAACACGCCCCGGAGAAGGTGTACCTTGGTACGTCTAAACGGCCAATGCTTCACATAGCATATATTGACACAGTGCTAGGTGAACTCTCTGCTCGTGCGCTTACCAAGTCGAAGGGTATTCATGACGTGAAGAATCCGTATCCTGCACCTATCATCGTCGCCCGCGAGCTGTTCCAGCAGTCCTCCGAACGGAATTGCATCCATATGGAGTTCAATACGGAAGGATCTGGTATCACCTACCAGCACGGTGACCATGCCGGTATCTGGCCATCAAACGCCGAGAACGAGGTCCAACGCCTGCTCTGTGCACTCGGTTTGTACGACAAAAAGGACACAGTCATCAACATTGAGTCGCTCGACCCCGCTCTCGCAAAGGTTCCCTTCCCAGTGCCCACCACATATGTCACTGTTCTCCGGCACTACATCGATATCAGCGCCGTCGCGGGTCGTCAGATACTGGGTGTACTTTCCAAATTCGCGCCGAATCCTGAAGCTGAGGCTTACATGAAGGCACTCAACACGAACAAGGAGGAGTACTCGACCATCGTGGGCGATGGCTGTTTGAAGCTTGGCGAAGTCCTTCAACTCGCGGCCGGCAATGACATCTCTGCAATACCTACGACCGAGAACACCACTCCGTGGTCTATTCCCTTCGACATCATCGTCTCATCTACCCCGCGCCTGCAACCCAGGTATTATTCGATCTCATCCAGCCCGAAGCTGCACCCCACGTCGATTCATGCCACCGTTGTTGTGCTCACGTACGACTCGATCGCGAGCGAGAAGGTAGCAAGCAAGCGCGTCTTCGGTGTCGGCTCCAACTTCCTGCATAACCTGAAATTCGCTGTGTCTGGTGAACATGCGCCCTTGGTCGCCGAGGAGGACAGTGTGCCAGCGTTGGTCACGACACCCAAATATGCGATCGAGGGCCCGCGTGGTGCATACAAGACGGAGACCATCTTCAAGGCGCCCATCCACGTCCGGAGGTCGACTTTCCGCCTGCCGACGAACCCCAAAAGCCCTGTGATCATGATCGGCCCAGGAACTGTGAGTATCATGAGCATGTTCGTCTCTCGAACACGGGATGCTGATTGTGTGTAGGGTGTCGCTCCCTTCCGTGGCTTCCTGCAGGAGCGCGTTGCGATGGCGCGGCGCACGATCGAGAAGAACGGCGTCGAGGGCCTTGCGGACTGGGGCGGCATCCGGTTATACTTTGGGTGCCGGAGAGAAGACCAGGACTTCCTGTACAAGGATGAGTGGCCCGAGTACGGCGATGAGCTGCACGGCAAGTTCACGATGCGCTGTGCGTTTTCGCGCCAGCCGCCGTACAAGCCCGACGGGAGCAAGATCTACGTGCAGGATCTGCTGTGGGAGGACCACGATGTGATTGCAGACGCGATCCTGAACGGGAAGGGGTACGTGTATGTGTGCGGTGATGCGAGGAGCATGAGCAAGGCCGTGGAGGAGACGCTGTGCCGCATCCTGGGCGAGGCGAAGGGCGGCAGTGCGGAGGTGGAGGGCGCGGCTGAGCTGAAGCTGCTCAAGGAGCGCAGCCGCATGCTGTTGGATGTGTGGAGTTAGATGCGGGTTGTACCCGGTGCCTCTCGTTGGATTTCTTGCTATCAATATCCGTTATGTCTTTGCATATGAACGGACCGTCTCAGGCAACATGTACATAGATGAGGGTACAGACATGTATCTCTGCAATATTTATACGCTGCCGTGACACGCAAGTACGGCTCAGTTCGCGCGAACGTCCGAGCACCGCGAAGCTGTCATGTGCGCGCTTCAAGTCTTCCGTATCTGCCCTGCTCTGAATGGCGTCCACAGCAGATCTAGACACTTCAACTGAGGCATACTAACTAGCCGGTTGAGTCCCCCTGGTCTGGAATGATCAAGGCAGCGCTCCGAACATCTTCACTACGTTCTCCGGCAATTCTCATACCACGCCCACGGCACGTTCTACAACTTCGAGCATCAGCAGTCGACTCTTCGTGCGGTTTCGCATCTTTACCACCCCCACCCTCGAATCCACACGATGGTACCCAAACTCGAACCGAACCTCCACGGATACCGGAGGAACCAACCCCGACAAATGCAGACGTAGATCACATCGCACAGGTCAGGGAGCGTATCACCAAGTTGTCCGAGAACACTGCGATCGCACTGCGCGAGCGGGTAGACAGGCACACGGCCAATCTTGCCACGACGTTCTCGCATCTCGGAAAGGAGCTCAACAGGATCACGGGTTACGGGGAGATTGAACAGTTGAAGAGCAGAGTCGCGGAACAGGGTTAGTAGCCTCCCCCTCTCCAGCCTGACATGCAATGTCTCATGCGACCCTCGGCCCACAGAGGCACGCATCACGGATGCCAGGAGGGCAGCACGGGAGGCGAAAGAGGCATACGACGTGGCAGTGCGGCAGCGCGCATCCTCGCAGCGCGAGGTCAACGATCTGCTGCAACGCAAGTCCAACTGGACGGACGAGGACGTCGGGCGCTTCACGTCGCTCGTGCGACAGGACCACTTGCACGAGCAGGAGGAGTCGCGGGCCAAGGCCACCGCAACGCAGTCCGAGGACGCGGTCGAGCGCGAGTTCAGCGAGCTCATGCGCGTCATCCTGAACCGCTACCACGAGGAGCAGGCGTGGTCGGACAAGATCCGCAGCGCGTCGACGTACGGCTCGCTCGCGGCGCTCGGCGTGAACATGCTCGTGTTCATCCTCGCGATCGTCCTCGTCGAGCCGTGGAAGCGCCGCCGCCTCGCGCAGACGTTCGAGCACAAGGTCGAGCAGATGTCCGCGGAGAACGCGGCTGCGCTCGAGCGCACGACGGACGTGCTCACGCTGCGCATGGAAGGGCAGGAGCGGATCCTCACGCAGATCATGGAGGGTGTTCATTACGCATCACACGTCCCGAAGGCCGACGTTCTCGCGCAGGCGTCCGGTGAAGGCGTGCCGCAGCCGGGCACGGACCAGGAGCCAATACCTCCTGTACTCCAGTCGAAGCGCGAGCTTGCGGTCGCAGTTGCTGCGAGCGTAGGTGCGGGGATCTTGGGGTGGTTGGCTCGCAGTTGGTTCGGGTGACAAGGCGTGTACTCATCGTGAATCAATTTTTGGATCCGCGTACACCCTAACAGCTGGTAAATTCTGCGCAGTCCGTGCGAGCGATACGCTTTCATTCCGGCATGTTGAACTGTGATACATCGCGCAGCTGCAATCGTCTCCGCATCGATCGTTCATCTCCGCGGTATTTTCCAACGAACTTCGGTCTCGATCATGCGGCGTGTGCAGCCTTTGTCGTGTGTTTAGATACTGCGGCGGTGAACATCAACCCTGGAAGAACACGAGCACATTGTCACCGAGAACCGAGGTGGGTGAAGAGGGGGACCAGCCTCCCGCGGAAGAACTTTCCCTCCACTGCGAATCCATTCATACAGCATTCGACCGAGCAATCAGTGGACCACCCTTGATCAAAGCACCGCACAGTCAGCGCGGCAGGATAAGAGCCATACAGATGCGCCGAGCACACACGTCCAGCTTCTTGTGCGGAGCGCTGGAATGGATAGCGTCGAGTCATCGGGACTTCGTATTGTGCGGAGAGGATCACTGCGCAGTTGCAAGTCAGAGCAGGAGACTCAGATCCATGATTTTGGCCTGAGCTTTCATGCAAAATGTCTCTATACTAAGACCCTGTATGCAGGAACGAAACATCTTGGGACGGATAGAACGATTCTCGGCTAGTGAGCTTGCTAGTCAATTTCTCCTGCGCCTTCACATGCGAAGTTGATGTTGATTGCTGCCGGTGAGGCAGAAAACACAGTTTTAGTGAAGTCTTGGAAGGGGGTCCAGGAGCGAATTGGAGACAGGTACGTGCGTGGAAGAATGATTCTGGAACTTTTTAATCAAACTATTACAGAGAAAGCAGATGCGCGAGATCTACTGCGTCTGCCTGCCCTATTCTTAGGATAGACGACTTTTGCCAGTAAATTTCGTATCACCCACTGTTGCTTGCCTGCCATTGTGATTTGTGAACCAGAGCAGAATTATGTGGGTGCCAAGTTGACATGCATGCATAATATTGATGGTTTTAGAGTTGGGCGGAAAGGTGATGAACAAATTTGGGCTGGCCATACACCATCGCAGGCCGATACCGAGTCAGAGGCGAGGGCTCAGCGCTCAGCGCTCAAGCTTCAATTCCAAATATTTTACATTGTCACAACCTTTCATACTTCTGTTATCCAATCTTAGGTTGCACTAACTTCACATCACTACATTCTCAAAGGAAGGTCCTGCATCACCAACGATTGTCTCGCGTGCAAGTGAGATCCATCAGACGCGGCAGAGGATCTCACCGTGGACGAGTACGAACCATCCATCCTCTTGAGCACCCCAATTCCTCCAAACCTGAGCAACTTCGGCCAACTTCTTCTCGGTAGCAAGCCCATGACCAATAGAAAGCTTGGCGTATTCCGAGGCAACGGTGCGATCCGCCCACATCTCGCTCCACCAGCGGCGCTCCTCGTCGGAGGTGTAGCACCATGTACCCGCGGTGATGGTCATCTTCGACCGCTCGAACCCGGCTTCGCGCGCCCAGACATGCAGCCGCCTGCCCGCGTTGGGCTCGCCGCCGTTGGCGCGGGCGACGCGCAGGTACAGCTCCAGCCACTCCCTCATTCCCTCCACCTCCGGGTACCACGTCATGGAGGAGAAATCGCACTCGCGCGCGGCGACGATGCCGCCGGGCTTGGTGACGCGGCGCATCTCGCGGAGCGCCTGCACGGGGTCGCCGACGTGCTGCAGGACCTGGTGCGCGTGCACGACGTCGAACGTCGCGTCCGGGAAGGCGAGCGCGTGCACGTCGCCGACGACGAAGTCGATGTTCGTCACCCCGCGCTTGGCGGCTGTCGCGCGCGCGCCGTCGAGCGGGTCGGGCACCGACTCGAGGCCGGTGACATGGCCGTCCGGGACCAGAGCGGCGAAGTCGGCTGTGATGGTGCCGGGGCCGCACCCGACGTCGAGGATTTTCATGTTGGGCTTGAGCGAACCGATGAGGTACGCGGCGGAGTTTTGGGCGGTGCGCCATGAGTGCGAGCGCAAGACCGACTCATGGTGACCATGGGTGTAAACGGCACCGTGGTTGGACATTGTTGGTATCAGCCTCTGTAAAAAAGGACAGTGTGAGCCCAACCAGGGAGTCTAGCACACGAAGAGAAACATACAGCAATCTGCAAAACGAGAATTTAGATTGATAGGAACTGGGAGTTAGTCAACGGATGTTCCAGATAAGAATTGTAATATGGCATACTTGTCAATGACACAAAGGTTACTGGATCAGCGGTGAGTGAGATGGCCTGGACAGACATATTGGATGGCACTTACATGATGAGTATTGCAGACTTGCCCAAGAGTCCGAGTCCTGAGATAAATTTCAGCGAGACTTTATACAGGCCGAGTCGGAAATCATATGATCAGTCAGATAGCCACTTACCAAACGTGCGCCCTTCAAGATCTGTCAACTGCTAGAAAATCTAGGCCCCTCTCACGGAGAGGAGTCAGACTCAACGGTCCACGGATTAAATGCGGAAGCGGGGCACCTCCAAAATAGGCAGGCTTTGTGGTTCGATGGTGCACGTGATATGTATGATTGCGCCAGAGATTCAGACGCGTTTTGACAATCGCGTCTGCCTCCTGAGTCCTGTCACCCGATTAAGCCCTCTCAGCCTTGCGTCGGCAACTACTACATAACCAGTACTTTTAGACGAGGACAATATGGAGGATGATGATATATGGCATGACGACCCCAGATCTTTGCAGGATTCGGAGTGGGCAAAGTTGTCTTCCGATTTTAGCAATGTATGTCGGGTTCATGAATGACAGATTGCTATAAGGTACTAAATATTCCACCACAGGCCGGATATCGCGAGGGGATCACCGCCGGGAAGGAATCCGCATTGCAGCAAGGGTTCGATGAAGGCTTCGCTGAAGTCGGAGCTCCTCTAGGTAGAGAGCTTGGGATCCTCCGCGGAATCTCGGCTGCGCTGCTCTCTTTCCTAACACTCCCTGGCACTTCCGCCAGCAAGCAAGAAATACTTGACGAGGCGCGCGATATCGCATCTCAGCTAGGACGGGTCCGCTTTTCTGACATAGCGCCCCCCGACCTCGAAGCCGAACGCCATGCTCATGAGCACCTGGACGTAGACGATGATGGGGTGGATCCGGAGCCCAGCGAAGATATGAGGGAAAGACGGCAGATGGAGAAGTTGGAGGACATGATCACGCAAATGAATGCGGGGACCTCCATGATCGGGGACGCAAGGACAAGACCCAGCGCGAGTGATGTTCGACACCTCAAAGGTCGCCTTATGGCTCTTTGCAATGGTCTTGGAATGACGTTGCAATGGAGTTGAAATTGCGGGCGACATTTCTACGCAACACAGACGGTTGCATGGCACGCCCGAGGACTTGGTCGCCTCCGAGAAGATTTCTGTGAGTAATATGAATTTTTTGGCCGTTTGTTACCTGATATGTATTTCTCAGTGTTGCTACCTTGAGTTGATTATCTGGGCATTGCAAGCATTGAAGGACATCCAACACGCCAGGACACGTACGCAATCCTTTCGTCCACCTTACTTGGAGCTACACTGAGGGATATATAGGACTTCATGCCTATGTGAGATATCGGATGGAGAGATGCCTGGCCAGTGCATGGAATACGGGATGAATGATGTGCGGGGTGTCTCGGTGGGGTTAGGGTCATGTAGTGCCACATGCCACGTCTCGATCAGCTGTTTCGTCACGGTATTGAACACGACACGTATACATTTTCTTCGGTGTGAACTCTGTGAGCCAACACACCTGTCCCACCTTTTCTGCAGGCCTTCTGGCCAGGTGTAATCTGCTTATAATCTGCCATAATGTCGTTCGTAAGGTAAGTGATGTTTCGGGTACGCTAAGAGAGACCTGACAGTCCAGTAGACTTGGACTATGCGTAGTCGGTGTTTATTCAATGTTTCTGGTGAGCATCAACCTTGCCTGTCTCCATTGCACAGGTACTGAGCTGTTATAGCTATGGGCAATAGCACAGGAGAGACGTACGTGTCAATTCTCTTGCATCTCGGACACGAGACTGACCGCTTTTGCTACGCTAGTATCCGTTCCCTTTCAATCAATAGACGGCGCATCCTCAGATAAATTTCGTTCACCACTATTCTTGGGGACATGTCAAAGCGCCCTCAGTGCGGTGTCTGCCATTCTTTACATTTTTCTGCGCAGAGGGCCCTCCCAAACCCTAACCCAAACTTTGGGCCTCGCACCCACTCTACCTGTCAAGTCGACGACTAATGGCACAGCAAAGGCGAACGGTCATTCACATCACCACCATCAGCCTGACACTACACATGTTAAATCTCTTCTACTCCGATACCTCCAATGTGCAATGTTCATCACTTCTGCTGCCCCGTTCGGCTTTGCAGCCCTCTCCTACATCACATACCCCGCTATGGTCCTCGGAAAGTCCTGCAAGCTAGTCCCCGTGATGCTCATGAACGTCTTACTCTATCGCCGTCGCTTCGCCCCGCACAAGTACCTCGTCGTCGCGATGGTCACGCTCGGAATCACCATGTTTATGGGTTTCGGGAACGAGAAGCCGTCGTCCAAGGCGAAGGCTGACGCACGCGGGGAGCTGTCGGCGTACACGCAACTCATAGGCATCACGTATCTGCTCATCAACCTCGCTATCGACGGCGCGACAAATTCGACACAGGACGAGATCTTCGCGCGGTACCGTGTCACGGGCCAGCAGATGATGTTCTGGATCAACCTCTTCTGCACTGTACTCACTGCAGTCATCTCTGTGCTCCCGCTGCCGTACATCCCCGTGCTGCACCCGTCCGATAGCGGCACAGAGCTGCAGGGTGCGCTCGAGTTCATCCGCACACATCCGTCCGTTGTGACGCCCCTGGCGCAGTTTGCGCTCACGGGTGCGCTCGGCCAGCTGTTCATCTTCGAGACGCTGCAGCACTTTGGATCGTTGACACTTGTGTACGTCTGTCGCATGCTTCATGTTGGAACGTCAGTAATGATGCTCGCGCGGTACCACAGCACCATCACGCTGACACGGAAGCTGTTCACGATGCTGCTCTCTGTTGTTGTGTACAATCACAAGTTGACGCCCGGCCAATGGCTCGGCACAGCGGTTGTCTTTGCTGGCATTTCTGTGGAGGCTTGGGTAAAGAGGAAAGGTACGTGGACCTTCAACGTGCTGTAGTCTGTCTCTGACAGAAACCGGCAGACGTGCATGCGAAGCGGGTTGTACAGGAGATGGAAAAGGCGCGGATCAAGACCCTTTAGAGTATCTCTATCACAGTACTAGTGCCACGATGATGATTTGCAGTACATTTGCATCCAGAAAAAAAAGCAGGACAGCGACAGATGGTATACAAAGCGAGACATTACAGGCGTGTACGTTAGGATGTGGAAAAGCCCAGAGAGCGAAAAGACGGAAACGGACAATGCAGAACCCTACGATTCCATGGCGTCGTCTTCGTCGTCTCTGTATACACGTTTGCGTTCCTCGAGGCTGCGTGGAGACGATGGTGCGTCAGCAACACTCGGCAATGCAATACCTTAAGCAGTTCGTACCGCTCGTTCTCGTCATCGTCGTCGTCGTCAGCCTCCCTCTTCCGCCGGCTGCTGACAACCCGCTGTTGAGGGGGGAAGGCGGCGATGGCAATGGTCGCCTTGTAAATGGACTCATACTCCTGTCATGGGATCAGTCGTGACCACGGCTATTCCTACGGACCATGACCGCGCCGCATACCTTGATCTGGGTCATGAATCCACCATTGGGCGAGATACAGTACCGGCGATTCTGGACTAGGTGCAACGCATCCTCCCAAGACAGCTGATAATGTTGCATGACATACATCACCACGAACGCAGGTGATAGGCTGATACCACCTTGAAGAAACGAGACAATCTATCCGTGTGAGCGGGGCGGTGCGTAAGGGGGGCGCTCACCGTTGCAGTGCACCAAAACGCGTCCACCCTGCGTAATAGCAGCATCGATGAATTGCTTTGCTCTGTGCGGCGCACATGCGGGAAGCAGGAGAGGAGGCAGATGCGATGGGAACCAGAGACGCTTCAAGAAGACCGCGGCACTCACTGTGGAAAGAGGCGAATGAGGTTCTGCTCTTCGGTATCCTCCACGTCTAGCACCATGTACTGGAAGTGTTCGGGGAACCGCGGACGGACGGCAAAGCCCTCCTTCGCATCTCGTATGCATACTCTGTAAGGACAAAAGGGCAATTGTCAGAACCACACACACAGGAGCGTGTTGCCCGGGCGTACATGTGCGTGACTCCGAGGGACTGAAGGGTCTGCAGAGACTTGGAGGCTTGCAGCGGACCAAGAAGCAAGTTGGGCAAGATTTCCTGGCATTGCCGCCGCATCTCATACCTGCAGAAAGTCAATGAGACTTTGGTGGCCACAACAATAGAAAGAACCGACGCACGTCCATTCTACGTCTCCAGGGCCTTGGATGATGTCCTTCATTTGGTCGTTGCTCAAGGCCATCGCGGGTGGGAGTAGTGGTCAAAATGCAGGAACTTTGACGAGTGAGATGCTTCAATGAGTCGCGAGTGTTCTGGCGCGTCCGCCGCTGAGCGCGGCTAGCGCTCTTGGCAAAGCCCGCCATTGCCGCCGTCAATTCCCATTTTCGGTTTCTTCATGGACAGCGACGACGATGCACCGTGCGTACCTTTCCCTGCAGCGCATTTAACTGTTATGAACAGCATCGTCACTACACAGAACCCTCCTTGAGGTCGAGCCTACCGAAGAAGCTATCCAGCCAGGTGCAGAGGCGGTCACGGTGCCGCTGACCATCATCTGCGGCTTTTTGGGAGCGGGGAAGTCTACGCTTGTGAAGTATACTCTCCTGTACATTCTCTGCCAATATAACCCATTGAAACGCAAGCGATCTCTCCGCAGGCGTATTCTGACAGAGCGGCATGGGTACCGGATAGCTGTCATAATGAATGAGTTCGGTGATACTGCCGTACGTTCACGCTGTCCTATCGTCCGAACCTGGAAGGCTAAGCATGATGTGCATGTAGGACATCGAAGGTTTGGCGGTACCGTCAGAAAGTACCGACATATTCTCATGATCGTGCCTGGGTCAGCTAAAGCAATAAATGTATCGTCTGCTGAGGACCCGACACAGCAGTCCGAGGAGTTCCTGGAGCTCGCCAATGGGTGTTTATGTTGCAGCATCAAAGATTCAGGCATTGCAGCGATTGAGAAACTCATGCAACGGAAGGGCGGCTTTGATTATATCCTACTGGAAACCACCGGCCTTGCTGATCCAGGTGATTGTTCGCCGGAAGCTTGTCTGGTCGACTTGACTAATATCTTCAAGGGCCTATTGCATCCATGTTTTGGCAGAATGAAGAATACGCTATGGGATTGGGCAAGGACATACACCTCGATGGCGTCGTCTGCGTTGTCGATGCCGTGTTCGGGCGCAAAGTGGGTACAGTTTGACCCTTTTTGCATATTTGATCCTGACAGTCAAGAAGCAAATGGAAGAGGACCACGCAGTCGACGGTGCTGGAGAGAGCATACGGTATGCAGGTGTTTCCATGGATATTCCGTCCTTCACTCATGTCGATATTCGGTCAGTCAGATTGCATCTGCCGACGTGATTTTGCTCAACAAAGTGGACCTTGTACCACCGTCTGAGCTGGAGGCCACGGAAGACGTCATTCGTAACATCAACCCCGCCGCGTCGCTCTACCAAACTGTCAAGGGAGAACTGGACTTGAAGTTCATCGTAGGCATCGACGCCTATACGTCGCGGCCCTTGTTGCAAAACACACTTCATCCTACCACGGCTCAAGACAAGCATGACCACGATCATAGTGATCCGAATCATACCCACGACCGCGAACCTACACATTACGAGATCCGTGGAATTTCCAGTCTACAAGTCGCCTGTCCAACCATGACATCATCTCAATTATCGCTGCTCGACGAGTGGATACGGACTGTTCTGTGGGAGGGCCGTCTTCCTGGTGTACGCTCGGCGGATGTCTTGGACCTGGAGGTGCTGAGATGCAAGGGCATGTTCACCACGGACTCGGGAAAAATATATGTCTTACAGGGCGTACGAAACATTTACGAGATGACGCAAGTAGAGGGAGCGGTCGCTTCAGGGAGTGGGTTGCCGGACATGGGGAAGTTGGTTTTCATCGGGAAGGGGCTGAACGATGCAGTACGTTGTAGCCTGGTAGATATTCTGAAACAGCAGACTGTATCGAAGTAGCTGTATAATATAATATATTAATGTATCCCTGAGTGACTCACGTGCACCGCAATAATCTTAGCGGGGCCTTAGATCTTTAGATCGAGAGGATTCTTTCTCTTTGTCCGTCTCTTTCCCTCCATATCTTATAACTAGTACTTACTTGCACTCCGTCCGCTATGGCGCACACTGCTGAAGCTGCGGACGTACGAAACGTAACGACAATTGGGCATGTCGATCACGGCAAGACGACGCTCATGGATGCGCTTTTGGCTGCAAACAACATTATATCCTCCCGCATGGCAGGCAAGATCAGATATATGGATAGCAGAGAGGATGAGCAGCAGCGGGGGATAACCATGGAGAGTAGTGCAGTCTCTTTGAGGTTCAACGTGATGAATCGAACTCCGGATGGAGGTATGTGTTTGCAAGATGTAAACGATGAATAGCGACTCAGGACACTAGGAAGCTCCCCCAAGACTTACGTCGTCAACATGATTGACACGCCAGGACACGTTGATTTTTCCAGCGAAGTCTCGACAGCGTCGCGATTATGCGACGGTGCCTTGGTGCTAGTTGACGTAGTAGAGGGTGTATGCACGCAGGTGAGTCCCTTCGTCGTGACATTGGCCGAGATCTAACTTCTCAATACACAGACAATCACCGTTCTTAGACAGGCTTGGCAAGACCGACTGCGGCCTATCCTCGTTATCAACAAATTCGATCGTCTCGTTACTGAACTCAAGCTTTCCCCAGTCGAGGCCTACCATCACCTTTCCCAGCTCATAGAGCAAGTGAACGCTGTGATGGGTGGTTTCTTCGCCAGTGAGCGCATGGAGGACGATCTCCGATGGCGCGAAGAACGTGAACGTAGGCTAGCAGAGAAGAAAGAATCGCATGCAGCCGAGGTCGATGCTGTTGTCAATGACGCGGATGAATACCAGGAAAAAGACGACGAAGACATCTACTTCGCTCCAGAACGCGGAAATGTCGTGTTTGCGTCTGCTGTTGACGGCTGGGGCTTCCGTATAGGCAAGTTCGCCCACCTTTTCGCAGTCAAACTCGGCGTAAAAGAGGCCAACCTGCGCACTGTCTTATGGGGCGACTTCTATATGGATCCTAAGACAAAGCGGGTCATCAGCTACAAGCACCTGCGCGGCCGTGCGCTGAAGCCACTGTTCGTGCAGTTTGTACTTGATAATATATGGGCGGTGTACGATGCTGTGATCATCAACCCGTATGTACCAACAATCCTATCATCTGGGGCCCTAGTTGTTGAAATGTCCGCAGAAATCCAGACAAAGTCACGAAGATCGTGACGGCCCTCAATCTCAAGATTCCTCCCCGCGACCTAAACACGAAGGACGCTCGTCATCTCCTTTCACTAATATTTTCTCAGTGGCTCTCCCTGTCGACCTGCATTATCCAGACTATAGTAGATATTGTCCCACCACCAAGCGCTGCACAACGAACCCGCATCCCGAAGATGCTCTATCCCGATATCTATGAACCCACGCTGGAACCCAAGAACGAACTGGAAGAGAGCCTTTACTCATGCGACGCGGCTCCCGGTGCGTCCATCGTGGCGCTCGTGAGCAAGATGTTCGCGGTTCCGTCGGACGAGCTGCCGGTGAATAAGAAGAAGCCTATGACGGCTGAAGAGATGCGAAGCAGGGCACGGGCCGCGCGTGATGCCAAAAGCGCCGCGCAGGCTGAAGAGAAGGCTCCGGAACTTGCTTCCAAGCCCCTGGAAGAAGCACTGGGGCAGCTCGAGGTGAAGTCGGAGGCGGACGTGCCGAAGGAGGACGGCGAGACGCTGCTGGGGTTCGCTCGGATTTATTCGGGCACGATCCGCACGGGCACGAACGTCTTCTGTGTCCTGCCGAAATACGACAACTCTGTTGATCCGACACATCCTCGGAATGCACCACATGTCGTTACTGCGCGGGTGGAGGCGCTGTATGTTATGATGGGCCGCGAGCTTGTTCCAGTGGAGAGCGTCCAGGCTGGAAACGTTTTTGCCATTCAAGGGCTCGAGGGGAAAGTATGGCGCAATGCCACTTTGTGTGCACCCGGTGGAAATGGTGCCGGGGACAGCTCGGACATTGGGCAGTGCAGAGATTGCTTGCTTAATCTGGGAGGTACCAGCAATACGGTAGGCGCATTTTTCTAGTTTCGCCGGTAGTGCAAGGACTGATGGAGCTGCGCAGGTATCTCCTATTGTGCGAGTCGCACTCGAACCTGAAGTCCCGGCCGACATGCCTAAGTTGTTGCGCGGACTGAAACTGCTTGCCCAAGCCGACCCGTGTGTTGAGACTTTCCAGCAGCAAACAGGAGAGCATGTTATCCTGACAGCGGGAGAGCTACACCTCGAGGTAAGAGTCGTTGGTTCTCACCCTCATGTTCTTCACTCACAGAGACGTTTCAGCGGTGCCTGAAAGACCTCCGGGAGCGATTCGCCAAAATAGAGATAAATGCTTCAAAACCTATCGTACCGTTCAGAGAAACTGCCGTGAAGGGTACCGGTAAGTGGGGAAGGCGATATTCTGTACATGCTTATATTGATATCCTTCCCGAAGATATGGCACCACCCAAGACTCCGAACGCCAAACGAGGAACTGTCCAGGGGACTATTTCCAGTAATCTGGCGAAATTCACAGTCCGAGCATCTCCCTTACCCACTGAGCTGTCGGAATTTTTGCAAGATAATATGGCAATCTTAAAGTGGATAGGGCTCAAGCAAAACGCGAGAAGAGATACTTCCGAAATCGAGAGCGACGTTGAGGGGGTCGAGGGCGTCGACCTACAGGGAGAAATTATCAAGAAGCCCACAATACAGCCTGGTGACTTCTGGAAGATCCTGCAGGAAACATGCAAGAAGGCTGGAGGTGAATGGGCGGACATCGCCGACCATATTTGGACGTTTGGGCCACAGCGAGCTGGCGGCTGTATATTGATCGATATTAGGCCTGATGTCGTGCCAATCTCGTGAGTGGGGGTAAAACCTTGTCTCATTGCGGGTAGCTAACGGCGTGGCCGAAGACTACGGCAGCGCCTCGAACGTAACAAGGCCGAGGATTCCAAGGACGCTCTGATGCGTGACTTTGAAAATCATTTAGAGGCGGGATTTCAGCTCGCGACATTACAAGGCCCTTTGTGTGCAGAACCCGTGGAGGGTCTCGCATACTTTGTCGAGTCGGTGGAGCTCGACAACGAAGGAATTGAAGTAGAAAGGCGTAAGTCATAATTAGTAGCACTCTTCGACCATGCTCATATCCGTTCTTTACTTCAGAACACAATCGTATGCCGCAGATCGCTGGTGCATTTATCTCTTCAGTCAGGGATGCCTGCCGGAACGCCCTACTAGACTGGTCACCGAGACTGATGTTGGCAATGTATTCGTGCGATATCCAAGCCTCTGGTACGTGCATATCCTGTGGGACCTATACTGTAGCTTATCTACCTCTAGCCGATGTCCTTGGGAAGGTATACGGTGTTGTTGCAAGGAGACGAGGGAGGATAATAGCCGAGGAGATGAAGGAGGGGACCGAATTCTTCACAGTGAAATCCCTGCTACCTGTCGTCGAAAGTTTCGGGTTCGCCGACGGCAAGTGAACTTCCTTGTTGTTGTTGTTGGCTGTCCATTGACAGGCATTGAATAGACATCCGAAAACGTACCTCAGGCGCTGCTAGCCCGCAACTCATCTTCAGCGGGTAGGCTGTGCTGTAGCATTTGGGCGTCAAGCCACTGATTTGATCACCCGCAGTTATGAAATGCTCGACCAGGATCCTTTCTGGGTCCCAACAACGGAGGAGGAGTTGGAGGATCTCGGCGAGAAGGCCGACAGATTGAACGTGGCTAAAGGCTACATGGACACGGTGCGCGAGCGGAAGGGGATGTTCGTGGACCGCAAGATCGTCGAGTTTGCTGAGAAACAGAGAACGCTGAAGCGGTGATACTCTTGTGCACTGACTCCGCTGCATGTGTCCCGCACGAGCGTCTATGTTCCTGACCTCCCTGACGTCTAGCAATGGAAGGGGCTCTTCACATCATCCATGACCGGGGTCCCAGGATTTCTGAATCAGGTAGCTTACGGTTTGAACCAGGCACTGGCATTGAATAAAACCAACTTGTTTCGAATGAACCTAACGGAAATCCGGGCATTGAGTGCTGGACAGTGGATTCACTACCATGGCACAAGATCCTAAGTTTAAGGCCGGTGGAAGATGAATTCACGACAGATAACGGAGGGAAAAGTAGCGCCCATTATGAGGGCGCCTGCGGGAAGCGGACGTAACCACGTGGCTCCGTGCACTGGCGACCATTCCATCACAGGCCCACAGAGGACCTCCGACGCCCCGCCCTTACCTGTCGTACTTCCGCAACCCCCTCACGTCTCAGGCTTCGACCGAATCCTACTATCAGCTGTATACGGCCTACAGCATCCCATGGCGGCCTTAACTGGCCCTGTCACCGATCAGAACGGTCAGGAGGAGCAGTACTTTTCGACCTTCTTTTGCCGCGCTCTCTACGACTACCAGACTGCAGATGCTTCCTCTCTTTCATTCCACAGGGACGATATCATCGAGGTCCTCACCCAACTTCCCTCGGGCTGGTGGGATGGGCTCCTCGGCGACGAACGCGGCTGGTTTCCCTCCAACTACGTGACGGTCATCACAGACCAGGAGGCAGAAACAGCGCTCAATGCCTCCGAGGTCAACGCATCGCAACCATCGCTTGCCGATGAGTCGACAGTCGACATGGCTCACGCCATGTCTCGTGCGCTGTCGCAGTCTGACCGTGATGGGGACTGGCTGAACGGCGACGCCGAGTACACCAATCATACCAATCCTGCACAGCATCCGAACGAGCATGCGCACAGGACGAATGGTAATGCGACTCAGCACAGCGACTTCTGGGTGCCACAGGTATCCCAGGACGGTCGAGTACGTGTTGTCCGTCCGTTTCCGAAGCCGTCCGCTCATCTCCTCGGTTAGATATTCTACGTGAATACGCAAACGGGCCAACATTCCAGAGACCTGCCCCAGGAAGCTGAGGAAGACTCGGATGGCGATCTGGCAGGCCTCACCACATCTCAGTCGTCCTCCCGCGCAGGTACGAGCGCGGGGCTAGGTTTGGCTGCACCAGCCAATGACAACGATCAGGAACTTGGTGTCTCAGCTGGTTTCGGCATGCCAAAACGCTCGCGTACCCCGGAACCATGGGTTAGACGACTCGCTGACGATGGGTTGACGTTCTACTACATTAACAAGCTGGACGGGCAGATTTCTTGGGAATTTCCTCAATCATCTGCTCCCCCAGCGTACAGCGATGGGACGTCATCGCGGGGACCGATATCTTCCCAGTCCACCTCATCGTCGTATAATGGTAATCTGGGTAGTCGTGACATGACAGCGGCCGCGAGCCGACTACGCTCCGGTTCCTCGGTGTCGCAAGCGAGGGACCGTAGTGGCAGTGTCACGGACCGGTATAGCATCAATTCTGATGACTCGGATGTGCAGCCTCTCCAGCGCGGACGGTCAGAGTCGTCGGCGAGCTTGACGAAGAAACATGTCAATGGGCACAGTCGACCTGCTAATGCAGGCGGGTCTCAACCGCTTCCCCGGCAGATGGAGCTCACACAACCTGAGCAGCTGGCGAGGGCGCTACAGAAAACTCTATCGCCTCCCGGGCCTGAATCTCCTACAGAATTGTCAAATCAAATACGAGAAGCTATCGCTTCCGTCATGGACTATTTGCAGTCGACGAGTTCCGGACGGCGACCGCAACAGTTCAAGGAGATGGACAAGCGCGTACTGGACGTCGTTCGCACAGTCCGAAATCTCCTCTATGTCACATCGACACCTACTGGCCATATACCCAGCCATCTCTATCCTCGAGATGGACGCGATAGCAGGGCGCTTCCCACCGGACAGACATTACAAGCACATCTTAAAGCGGCACAGCGGAAGGTGGCGGGGACCCTGTCGAAGCTCGTTCTATCTGCTCTTGCGATGCAGTATGACCCCAGTCTATCCACAAGCGACAAGCCGAGTCGAATGGAGTCGGACGTAACCGAGCTCGAACGCGCGGTGGTCGCTTTTGTGATGGAGGTGCAGATGTTCCAGGAGCGAAATTCATCTGCCCAGGTGCTATCACAAGCTGGGCTGAAGCGTATAAACGGCGTATTCTCCACGAGCAACATTGGAGTGGGACTTCCTGGCGCTGGTGCCGCCGGAAGCTGGAAGGGCCTGGGATACGTCTTGCTGGACGAGACTGCGCAGCCACCTGTGCAGGCCCTGACCACGGAACGTATTTCGGAAGTCAAGATTGCTGCCAGATCGCTGCGCGAGAGATTGGGTTATGTCGCTATACTGGTGCAGCGGGCAGAATTCGATCGAGGTGTGGTGATTCCAGTGCGTCTGGCAGTATGATGCTGATGGCCATATCAGGGAGACTTCGGAGCGAGGGTCAAATTTTGTTGGCACAGTTATCCTCCTTGCTCGAGCTCGCTGGCAACATTCACATCGCACACCATGTCGACGTCGACGGAAGCAGACTAGAATCTGGTCATGCTTCTACGCAGAGGCTGTATATGGAGACTGTCGAGACCGCCCAGCTACTTATCCGCACCTTGGAAGCCGCGATGCAGGCCCTTTACGACGATGGAGCCACGTTCTTCGTCTCGCTGCAGGAGACACGCAGTCAGCAAGGTGAAGACGATCTCGCCCGCCGCGACCTCATCGATGGATCGATGGCCACGCTCACGTCGAACAGCGAGGTCGTAGTGCACAGTCTAGAGGCACTCCTGGCTGTTGGACACGACCAGTCCAGTATCGGCCAGAGCGACTACAACGAGGCTGTTGAGAGGAGACGGTCACGCCTCGCCGCTATCACAAGTGCCTCCGATATGATGATATCTCGTTCCTCCGACGCAGCGTCTCAGGACAATGACGAAGAATTTGTGGACATGGCCGACGCACTAAGCCGGCCTGGAATGCGGTCAATGGGATCCCTGGAGTCTGGTCAGACAATACCTTACTACGGTGGCGTCCAGCCGTCGGAGCCGTCGTTGGACTATTCCTCCAGGACGCGATCTGAGAGCTTTGGTGAAACTATGACGCCGACCTGGGCACAGCGCGAGCCATCCGAGCCGCACACACCACCAGAGATGCAGTCATCCAACATGGTGGACGATGAAGCCCTTACTTTCATCGACGATCTCGATCGTGAGTCGGATCAATGTGATGCGCGGCTCCAGTACTGACCATCTTGATAATGTGTAGCTTCTACGAGCAAGTCACCACCGCGTGGTGCAGGAGCGGCGAAGATTATGAAGATTCTTGGTGCTGATGCACCACAACATTACGTCGACAAGCTGAATGCGGACGCAAAGCCGTGGTATCTCCGGCCGAATTACGACCAGTCAGAGATTCTAATGGATCCCGATGGTGGTGTGAGAGCGGGCACGACCCCAGCGCTAGTAGAACGCCTAACGGCCCACGAACACGGAGGTAAGACTTTATACGAGAGATCGCTTATGGAGCGCTGATCGCCGTTCTCTTTAGACCCCACGTTCAACCAGAATTTCCTGATGACGTTCAAGTCGTTCATGACAGTTGACGATCTCTTTGACCTTCTTGTCCGCCGTTTCTGGATTCCGCCCCCGCAGAACCTTAATCATGCTGAATTGGAGGAATGGACCAAGTGGAAGCAACATGTGATCCGAGTTAGGTGCGTAGACCGACCATCGAGCGGAATGTCGCAGTCTCATACCCGTTGTATAGAGTTTTGAATACGTTCAAGACCATGGTTACTGACGATGGTATCTTGGAGAAGGAGGACATGTACATCTTAACTCGCATGAAGGAGTTTGCGTCCCGTGAAGAGGTGGTCAGCTTTGCCGCGGCGAAGCAATTGTTAATTCTCATTGAACGTGCTGTATGTGGAGTCCATCTTCGCCAAACATACTTGATAAGCTGACCGTAACTACAGCAACGAAACGGCGATGCGCCGATCAAGACCTTGAATACAGTGCCGTTGGCGCCCCCTGCGCCGATTCTTCCTAGGGGCTCCAAGAAGCTCAAGCTACTTGACATCGATCCTATCGAGCTTGCTAGGCAGTTGACTCTCATGGAGGCTGCACTTTATAAGAAGATCCGGCCAATGGAGTGTCTCCAGCGATCTCGGGAACAAAAGCCTGGACGAAGTAGCGACAACATCACTTCTATGATTCAATTGGCCAACCGGGTACGTACTTCGTATCGCACGTTGTCTGCCTTGTTCTAAGAATTACTGGTGACTATAGTTGGCAAATTGGGTTGCGGAGTCTGTCCTTGAAAAAGAAGACTCCCGGAAGCGAGCCGTCGTTGTGAAGCACTTCATCAGCGTCGCCGATGTCAGTATTTTTCCATACAAATTGTTGCGCTTTTTTGACGTGATGACCCCCGAACAGCGATGTCGGGGTCTGCAGAACTACTCGACGATGACGGCTATCGTGTCGGGCTTGAATACTCCTCCTATACGTCGGTTGAAGAGAACGTGGGAGCAAGTCAACGCTCGGTTCATGACGCAGCTTCGGAGCTGTGAAGCGACGATCGACTCCTCAAAGAATTTCAACAACTACCGCTCTACGCTCGCGAGGATATCGCCGCCTTGTGTTCCCTTCATTGGTACGTTTCCTTTCCAGAGCGGCGATACTGACACTGATATATATCTCAGGTGTCTACCTCACGACGCTGACGTTCATCAACGACGGGGCTGAGGACAAGTTGGCAGGACAGATGGTCAACTTCCGGAAACGCCAGAAGGCGGCAGAAGTAATACAGGACATCAAGCGGTGGCAGTCGAAGCCGTATAACTTCCAGACGGTCGGTACTGTGCTGTCATACCTGGAGGAGTGCTTCAACCACTACACGGACGGAGTGGACTACGGCGACCAGTTTTGGAACATCAGTCTGGAACGCGAACCGAGGGAGCGGGAAGACGAGAAGATGGCGAGGTTGCTTCAGGAAAGCGGGTTTCTTTAGTGCGTTAGGTATCTGTATCTTGTTTCTGGTTTCATGTACTATTCGGAATTCGTCTGCATTGCCGGCTATGCCTTTCCACCTGACTTATACTGTCCATGCTGTACATCAGTTGTATCTAAATTCGCTATATACTGACCACACAAGTTGGATACCTTCCAAACCCTCCCCCAAAGCTTAAGGCCTAGACATTAGACCTGTGGAAGCGTGGGAAAGTGAGATCGCGTTCTTGCGACGCGCTGGAAACGCGTACGATGCCCTCAACCATGGAGGAAGACACGACGTTCTTCGAGAAGGAACGCGACAAACTGACTGGCGAGATCACCAGTGTAAGTGCAAGACTTCAGCAATGGAGGATGTCTCATGATGTTGTCGCCTCAGGGATTCGAGGAGCTGCTGCTCTCAAGCAACAATCTGAATCGCAGGCTCGAAGAAGTGCTAGGCATGACGAGGGAATACGAAACTATAGCTGCGCTTTGGCAGAGCTTCCATGAGCTCATGCGAGGACAGAAGGACGAAGACGAGGATGTATCCTCGGTGGAGCAGGCGGGAGGATTGCCGGGGACGGGTGCGCGCGTTCTGTCCGCCAAAGGCAGCACAGGCCCGGGACAGTCCGAATGAAGAGTGTTGCTACCAGATATATGACGATACGCGTGATATGACATTGTCGTGAATAAAAGAGGTATCCAAGTACAGGTGGACAAGCGAAGAATGCAGGGAAACGGACAGAACGTAATAATTATCGTCAAGGTAGGCGTAGTTCTCATGCTTCGACCCAACTTGCCACCTGCGAATGGGACAATAACTTTTAATAGCCGTACGAGAGCCTGGGACGGGCACGGTCTTACCCATGAGAAGCCATTGAATTCGGCTTGATCACGACTGGACAACTGGGCATGTACCGGCGTAAGGGTGGGCTGTTCTTTGGTAAATTCTTCATCGAAGTTGCTCGTATCAGCGGTCCCATTCTGGGATCCCAGTCAGCATAATACGCAAGTAGTATTGAGCAGCAGCTTACAATCGTAGGGAAGTATGGTGGAGGGATACGTTTGGCCATAACGTCGTCGAAGTTCACGTCCTTGAAGAACGGATGCCTCTTGATTTCTTCAGCGTCAGCCTTGCCAGAGCCCAGTCGCCGCGCAGGGTCCCGTGTCAGCAGCTGCAAGACGTTAAGAGGATGGACAGCGTCGGAGGTAGTGGTGGGAAAGCACCTTCTGCAGAACCGAGACTGCGTCCCTAGGCATAGTGATGGGGTACAATGGTTCGTCTTCGAGAATAGCGTCGAAGATTTCGTCCTCATCGTCTCCGCGGAAGGGCGACTGGCCGAGCAACATCTCATACATGAGCACACCAAAAGCCCACCAATCGACTGCGCGTCCGTATCGTTGTTCAAGAAGGATCTAAAAACATTGTCGTGATGAGCGCACCTGCATGTGGCAGTGATATGCAGCCCTACCTCTGGTGCCATGAATTCTGGAGTACCACAGAAAGTACTGGTTGTCGATCCGAACCATATCTCCTCCTTGCACAACCCGTAATCGGCGACCTTCACGTGTCCATCCAGGGTCAACAGAATGTTGTCCAACTTCAAGTCGCTAAGATTTCATGAGCACTACCATTCTGTCTGACGTGTCATAACACGGACCGGTAGATGATTCCGTTCGCATGGAAGTACTCAAGAGCGAGTAGCACCTCCGACGCGTAAAACTTGGCTTGCCGCAGAGAGAACTGTTTGCGCTGGATGTGCAACATGAGATCGCCACCGCTGACATACTCCATAACGAAGTAGACGCGCGTCTCGGTCTGGAAGCAAGAATGAAGCCCTAGTAGGAAAGGATGTCGCTCCCGAGCCGCCGCCAAGAAAACACGCTTCTCCGACCGCGTGCTACAAGCCAAGTCAGTTGCTGTGCGCGCGAACGATCAGAGATAATGCGTGTACCAACCTCTCCACCTCATCGTTGTCAATTATAAATTCCTTCTTCAAGACCTTGATAGCGTACAGATTGCTCGATGTCTTCTCCTCTGCTAGCATGACCTTACCGAAATTCCCCTTTCCTAGCACGGCCAAGAAGTTGAAGTCGTCCAATCCAACCTTGCGTTTGCGCGCTGGTGGACGATATTGCTGTTGCGATTGGACTTGTTGTTGAGGTGTTGGAGGTAAAGAGGCCTGCCGATCGGGAGCGATAAGACGGCCCTGGGCAGTGGGAGGAATGGCTGAGGGGGAGGTATACCCTGCTGTGGCAGAGGTTTCTGACCCATAAAATCAAACAGGCGTTTGGGGGCTTATAAGGTCTCACGCACCTGATATCCGTAACCGTCTTGTGTCTCAAAACCGTCTGGACGACCTGGAAGTGATGGAGCCTGTGGTGACTCCGAGGTAAATGGTGGTGTCCTGCCGCCTGCAACTGGTCGTGATGGATAACCCCCTGGCCCGGGCTGTGGAGGGAAAGCATCGGCGCTGGGACTCTGTGGCTGTAATCGCCCATACGCGTAATCGGGTGTCTTGGGCGGCACCGCTGGTTCCGTGACCTTCAGGCGTTCCATGTCACCAGCGACATACTCCATCTGTGATTCTGGAGGTGGCGGTAGCGTCGTGCGAGAAGACGGTTGGCTATGCTGAAACTGACGGGACTGAGTAGACGTCTTTCCGCCTCGTGCCTTGTTGATGTCTCGCCAGTCCCGTAGTAGCTGGTTGGCAGTCTCCATTGACATGCCGCAGAAGTCAGGCACTAGGTGGGCGCAATTCGCGTGGCATGTGATGTCGCACTCTGTACACTTGCGAGCGTTCTTGCGGCCAAGAGGAAGCATGTAACCGCAATGACAACACCAGTTTGCGCCGATGTTGGTGATGGGCTCGAAGCGGTGGGGGATGCGGTGATTGATTTTCTCAGCATCGTCCTCCTGCATAAGCTGTGAGTATATATCGCACGCCCAGGTACAACTCCACACTTACACCGGTATTAGACTTCGAGATACACTTAGTAACGACCTTCTCATAGCACTTCTTGTGACACGTATAGCGACAGTCTTCGCACTGATACCCTACGGCGTTGAGCAAGAATTCGTTGCAGAAAGCGCAGAGAATGATCTGGTAGAACTGGCGCTGAACGAACTTGTGTCCGTTCATCTCGTGCACCTCGTCCTTGCGTTTCCGGACAGCACCTTGGCGGCCGAGACCACCAGGAGCATCCAACGGTCGTTTGCGAACGTTCTCCTTGACTGGCTCAGATGTCAACAACGGCATATACCCGTTGCAGTGAAGAACGCACCAAAGTTCAGATGTAGTGCTACCGCCCCAGCCGGCTCAACGGCAAACCAAGCGTCAATCCCCTCTGATTGCGCCATCGCAGGCATGGAGGTACCAGGCGGAACCACTCTGTTGTCACCAAAACCAATCGGAGCATTCATGTCACCGTAATTGCCGGGCTGCCCTTGCGTTCCGGGGGCGCTGTCGCCGTTCATGGCACCAGCGGTCACCCAACCACCCTGTCCGCTCTCCATCATCACCTTCTGCCGCCTCTGCGCATCGACAAGATCACTAATCTTGATCCATAACAAGCCGATAGGAACCGGGTGTGACTCGCCAACTTGCTTGTCATAAACAGCGACCTCGACCTCGTTCGCTTTGTCTATCGTAATCTCGAAGTCCTCCATCCAACGATCGGTTCGCGTGGGGTGCGAGCGTGCTCGCTCGGTGCCTTCGATTTTGAGCGACACGATAGTCTCCATGGGCTTATTCGCAGAACGTCTAGTGGACACCGGTAGCGCGTGTTCCAACTCCCGAGCACCCTTGATGGTGACTTGCAGCTTTCCTGAGAGGTTTTTGGACCGCAGGTTGTCTTTCCGTTCGCCATCGACACCAGGACCAGCTGGGCCCGGCGCACCTCCTGATCATGGCGTGTGAATGAGACATAAATAGCACTGCGACTCAAGGGAGAATATACCTGCATCCTCCTCCTCCTCTGCGTGCACGTCGTCAAGAATGTGTAAGTTCTTGTAACGTTTCAGAGCGGACTGAAGTAGTTGTATCTTCCTCTCACTCTCAATCTTCTTGCTCTCAGCGTCCGCTCTAGACTTCTTATCTCCATCGGCCTGGTAGAGCTTTGCCATCTTGTCTATGCCCTTCTTGTATTGCATCTCGACCTGTAATTTGAACTCGAGTTGATGAAGCATGCGAGAGATTTTGGCCGTAGTGTGGGGAGTGTCCGCTTTGATCAGATCGAGGTTCGTGTATTTCACCTTCGGAGGACCAGAGATCTCATCGTCCGGGATACTCCCCCTGGACGTGCGCATGTCGGGGGACTGCGGGCTGCGTCCTGCACGCGAACCGTCGGATGGTGATGACTGGGAACCACGGCCGAAATCGGCTGAGCGTCCGCCACGGCCAGCGTGAGGGGATGCGGGGCTGCCTGATCTGGAGGGATCGTCCCGCTGGGCCTGCATCATCTTGCGAGACTGCAGCTCGCGCAGGATGTCCTCGAAGTAGGAGAGGGAGCGCTCTGCCTCCCTGATCTTGGCATCGTTGCGCCTGAGGACATCGGGGTTGGTGGTGGCCTGGCGAAGGAGCTTGGACGCCTCCAGGACCTTGCGTTCGGTCTGGATGCGTTTGTCGACGTCTTGGATCTTCTGGTCGAGCTCGGACGCCTTGCAACGACATGAGAATGGCGATATGGGCGTGGGCGGGCAAACGCACCATGACTGTCTATGTGGTCTGCAAAGCCCCGCGAAGAGCAGGGATCCTGGACGTTGCAGTCGAGCTGTGGAAAAGAGCGACGGAAGTCAGTTGCTCGAGGGGCGCTGATCTGTGTGCGAATGCTTGTCCCCGCCACTTGCCTTTTCCCCACCATTTCGCCCTATAAGTGTAATTTACGTTTCCCGCTCTGTTTCCTGATAAGTACTTATCCGCTCTCTGCCAGCTGCGACGATGCCTACGTTCTCCTGCTGCTCTGCTGTTCGTCAACCCGCCCCTAATTTTTCGCTCGTCCTCAACGCACGCCATGTCTTGGACGCAGGCACGCCCTCACAAGTTATCCGTACGCGGGGACGCTTCCCCGAGGACATGGACGTCTCACTTGGCTCTGATCTCGTCTTCACGCTCGCTGGCCTTCTCGACGGCACCAAAGTCTCCCCCGCCGCGATACAGCACTCTGCCATGGCTCATCAGACTCTCCGATATCTAAGGACGGCACGTTCACAGCGCTCAGACCACCCGGTGCCTTCTAATCTCCTCGTCGGCAGAACATGGACCAGCTAGGGCTGAGTGCGGTGTCTGACATCTACATCGACGAAGATGATGGACATGCCAAGTGTCTGTTTGTTGCCCGCCCCACGGCTCCCGCTGACGTCTTCTTCAGTCTCTGTGTCATCTTCTAGGTCCCTCCGGCCTCGTGTGCGACCTGTAGACGTGCGCCTTATAGCCATACACCTCGTATATGCGTGCAAGTCCACTTCCCGGGATACTCGTAGGACTCATATCACCTTCGCGCATTTGAATTGGCTCCTCAACGGTGTGAATCTTCAAGCCGTAGCGGAAGGTGCCAACCCTTTTGCTGTCCGGGTGTATCTTCCCTTGGCATCCGCTCTAGACCGTGTGCTCGAGAAATTTGTATCTCTGCATCTCGTTAGGTGTGTGGCGTGTTGCCGTCTATGATCTGCCGCAGTTCATTGGTTGCAGGCGCTATCCCCTAATCTTCGGACCATGGCGAGCGGTATATATCCCAGTTGATAATCAACGTATCGCGACTACTGATGGACTTGCAGAAATTGGACCGCGAGAGCCCATATGTCCTGCACATCGTCCGATCTATCACTAGTATAGCGGAGCGCTCTACAAACGCATCGTTTCGCAAGAAATTTCGACGATCGTGTAGGGTGAGCTGCTGGGACACTTATTCAAACGGGAATCTCTGACTGTGCGTCAGGTAATCGAGGGGCGCTATTCATCGGCCATGGCCTCGTCAATGGTTGCCTTACAAGACTTGCTAGGAACATCTGGAGGGCTGGAACTCAGCAATATGGAGGACGATGATACCACTGTTAACCATTCTACTTCAGACATCCTTTGCCAGTCTTTAGAACGGCTCTTTCGTGTGGGAATACGGCCGGCCCGTTTCAAGGTAGGTCACATACGATAGAGAGCGAATCTCACATAACATTTAGTGGATGTCCTACAGGGAGCGCTGATAACTCCTACCATCGACGACCAAACTGCTGATAGCCAGCATGACTTCGATTTATCCGAAGCTGACGACGTCGGCATGGACAGCAGCCCAATGGAAGACATGTTTCAAGACGAGATGTGCGAAGATAATAATATCGCGACGGAGGATTTCGATGGCGAGCTGGAGCTTTCTGACGACGATGCTGCATCCGCGACGGACGAAGACTGGCTTCGGGAGATACCTCTTCCAACCTTGGGAGTTAATCTGCGTGGTTGTCCTGATGATCAGCTAGCTGCGTCACAAGATATCTCTGTTTCGTCAAGTTCGGAAGTTACATCTCTACAAGTGTGTATATTTTCTATACTCCGGTTGAAGCTCACTTCTGTCCACACTGATAATCTCACAGCATCTACCGGAGGATTTCTTCGCGCGCTCTACTGGGAATTGCTATACGTCAGACTATTGCGAGCACGCTGATCAGCTTTCTGAACCCCTTGATCTCCCTTTGCCTCTTACCTTTGACGATGACGATATGGAACTTCGTGTTAACCACCAACAGTACTGGGCTGACTCTCTGTTGCAACCTCGACGGGATGACACTTTCGTTCTCCGGACCTCTGATGCCGCCCCAACCTTGTTTCAGGCATGTTCCTATCCGGCATCGATTTATGGCGTTTCCCCTTCTACTGTGGTGGCTCTAGAAATCGGTTCTGAGACTCTACCAGACTGTCTCGATTACTCCGAGTCTCTAGAACAGCTATTTCCCTATGGGAATGACCTTGACCAACCTGATGATCTGGACATGGACTTGCATCTCTCCGATGACGAATGGTATGAAGACAGTCTGCATCCGTTGAGCGGAAGCAGATCTGCGTCGTCCGGGTTAACCACTCCGGAGTCATCCCAGAACTCGTCCGACCGTCACCGGACTCGTGCTTCTTACCGGATCGATGGTCATCCGCATGGCGGTAACGAGGCTGCACCTTCTTATTCCAATGCCCTTTCCCCGGCTAATTCAGCGGCGATGGGCCCGGATTGTCGGGAAGCGGATGGTGAAGTTAGGGAGATGGTGCTGGAATTTGAGGACGAGGACTCTTTGTAATGAATGTGCTGCATGTACCAAATATTGAGGCTGCTCCGCGTGTCCGGGAATGCGTATCGACTTTCTGTTGTCAAAAACATGCTCCGGGCCATCGATAATTGCAGATGCTTCCGCAGCTGAAGTGCTTTACGTCATTACGTCATGGCGTAAATTACGAGTTCCGCCAGACTCCGCTGTGGCGACACGGCGACCGCGGTGCAGACTCGGTGCAGCCGTCCTCCACGACGCCCACCACTGTGTACAATCTCCAGCGTTTCTTTGATAGGATTTTGCCTCTCCGCATCCAACTCGCTCGACAGAGCCGTCCGCGCTCTCCCTTGGTCTCCTTGTGACTCTGATCCACCATCATGTTGCCGGCCAAGCGAAACAAGGTCGACATCAGCGTAAGTGCAGCCCTCTTGCAGCGATCGCTGGAGCGTACTGCGCCCGGGATCTGCGCAGGCGACCCGCGTGCTGACCTGCGACGCCCCAGAAACTCACGGAGGAGGAGCAGAAGCTCTTCCGTCTGTACGGGAAGCTCCCCACGCACAAGAATGTCCTGACAAAGATGCAAAAGGTGCGTGTGGCCGCTCGCCGCGGCGCGCACGTCTCGTCTCATCTCATCTCGCCGTGCGCCGCGCTGCCTGCAGGACCGCAAGTACTTCGATTCCGGCGATTATGCGCTGTCGAAGGCGGGGGTGGCCCCGCAGAACACGGTCGGCACCGCCATTCCCAATCCGGAGAAGTAGGCAGCGCCGCTTTTGCGCACGCAGTGCGTCTGCTGATGGCTTTGTCCCTGCAGCATCCCGCACGCGTCGTCCCCGCCCGTGCACCAGTCGCTGTCCGTCTCGCCCACGAACTCCTCGGCCAGCCCCGTGAAGGAAAGCCCGCTTGCGGAGCCCGAGACGGTGACGGCGGCGGAGACGGAGAAGGAGGAGGAGGAGACGGAGGCCAAGGAAGAGGCGGAGGGGCGGGGGCGGGGGCCGACGGTCTGGCTGAAGAGCCGGTGGCGGAGGAGGAGGTGCAGGCGGAGGAGGCGACCTGATGGGCACACGAGCTGCCGCGTCGGAGTTGTGCACGGCCTGCACGAGCGTGCGCGGGCCGACTGTATACGCTGTAGTGGCTTCGTTGTGAGGTTCATGTGTGTATTTGTATAGGATTCGGTCTGGCGGCGATAGCATGCCTCGCGGTATCACAGCGTGTTTGATCCCGCCCGGAGCCTGTGGCGGACGGACGTGACGTGAGACGCGTGTGACTGTGTGTGACTTGACGCGTGCAGACGCCGCGCGACTCGGACGCGGTGAACGCCAACGAGCACGGTCACATCTCGCGCCATGGCCTCTGAAAACTCGAAGCAAAGGAGCTCTGCCATGATACGCGAGCAGCTGCTCGAAAAGTTTGGGGAATCGCTCGAAGACAGCCTCCTCACAGAATGCACGTCTTCTCTGTTCAAACCCTGCCCGGCTGACCTGGCGCGTCGCAGGTGTAACCGTCTGCCAGATGTTCAACATCGGCGGCGATGACTTCTTCTGGAAGTGGGAGTCCATCGTCTTTGCAACGGTCGGCCAGAAGGTCTTCAACGCCGACTCCGTCAAGGCCGTCAAGGCGCTCATACAGAGTGGCCTGGTGAAGCAGCAGGCGAAGAGGCAGCAGGGCAAGGTCCAGCTGGGCGGCGTGCTGTCCAAGAATCTGTTTGGTGGGCTGAAGGTGCCGAATGGGCGGTTCGGCATCGATGTGGTCAAGAGGGCACCTGCTGTGCCCCGCCAGGACGGGTTCGGCGTGACATCGGGCGAGGTGAAGATGCCCGTTGCTGGGCCCAGCAGAGTGGCCTTTGTAGGGCCCCACCAGTCGAGGAGTAGTCGTGCATGTGAGCACGCTGTGTCTCAGTATCCCGCGCGAGCTTACGCGGCCGCCCACCAGACCGTTATATGTACGAGAAGGTGTCTGAGCGCAGCGAAGGTGGCACCTGTTCCTCGGTGTGCGGCGGTTCTCGAGCTTACTACTGCTCCATGCAGCGCTCGATGATAGGATAGACGACTTTGGCGAGTTGGTCAAGGAGCACTATGCTGTCGACGATCTGGGAGATCCGTCTGCATCCACAGAGGTATGTTTGTGTCCATCTCTTTCTTCCGCAACTCGCTTTGATGTTGCATGTAGGAGGAAGTAACGGTCGTCGGACGTATCACTTCCGACCAGGAATCTTTCGCCGGCTCGGGTAAGCTCAACGAGGCATCCCTTGCGCTGGAATCGTCTCGCATGATGGCGTCGGGTGCCAGGGTGCCCCTCCGCTTCGAGCCGGGTGTCAAGGTTCGTCAGGGTAAGCAGGGCGCGGAAGGCGTCGGCCTATTTCCGGGCGCCATCGTTGCTCTCAAAGGCAAAAACGGTGGCGGAGGTTGGTTCTCCGTAACCGAGATTCTCTCTGTGCGTTCCATACGCTCCTTGCGCTGCCGTACTTGACATTTTGCAACAGCTTCCTCCGCTGAAAGCACCCTCGTCAGGTAACGGCAGGTCTGATGGCGACTCGTTCTCGATGTACATTGCATGTGGGCCCTACACCCCCGACGCTGATCTAAAGTACAAACCATGGCACGGCCTACTGTCGAAGATGAAATCGGACAAACCTGCCGTCATCCTCCTAGTGAGTCGACAGCCCCCCTTGTCTGTGCTGGCTTGACGCGGCCATGTCAGACCGGCCCTTTCGTAGACTGCACCCACTCGTGCATCAAGAACGGCGACGTCAACCAGAGCCCAGCCGACCTCTTCCGCGAACAGTTCCTCACGCCTTTGCGTGACTTTCTCGCTTCCGCACCGGACAGCCTAGTCCTGATCGTCCCGAGCGTGCGGGACATGATCAGCGACCACGCCGTCTTCCCGCAGTGCGAGCTCAGCCAGGAGTTCTCCGCAGATCCCGTAAGTGCCCCATCTCCCTACAGTCTAGTCCGAGCTGCCCTGACGCTGGACTAGCGCATACACCTCCTGCCGAACCCGGCGCGCTTCTCCCTGAACGGCATCTCGTTCGGCGTGAGCAGCCTGGACGTGTTGTTCCACCTGCGCAAGGAGGAGTTCGTCAGGCGCGCCCAGGAGGTGGACCCGCGCCCGACGGACGGCGACGCAGCGCAGGTGGACACGATGGCGAACACGTGCCGGCACCTGCTGCAGCAGAGGAGGTGCGCACCGTGGCGTCCGTGGGGAGTGCGTGCGCGGCTCACCGGACTCTGGTGTGCGACAGCTTCTACCCGCTCTTCCCTGTCCCGCTGGACCTGGCGCACGAGGTGAACCTGGACGTCTCGCACGCGCGCGGGGCGGACTTGTGTGGCGAGGGCGTGGGTGCGGACGTTGCGCCGGCGGTGCTGGTTATCCCGAGCAGGTTGAAGCATTTCTCGAAGGTGGGCGGATCTTGCGATGCGATGGGCGTGGACGGCTCTTGATTTTGTTGTTGTTGTAGGTCGTCGATTCCACGGTGGCGGTCAACCCGTCCTTCTTGACGAAGGGCACATATGCGACGCTGAGATGCTCCGGCGCCGGCGAGGAGATACCCCTTAGAGAGAGGTTCAAGGTGGATGTCGTTAGGTTGAATTCGTGAATATGTGTTGCGGATTTCGGGGCACATGTTATCGTAGGGTCTATTCTCTGAATTGCTGTGTTGTGTGTATAAGAAAGTGTACGGTCCAACTCTACACCTGCCTATTTGAGCAGCGTTCATAACACGTGACCATTGACGACAACGTTTGAGCGCTACCACCCTCATGTCATAACCGGCGACTCAGAACGACTGGCGAATCACTGGCTACTTTTCACCGCTTTCACGATGGACCACCCCGAACCCAAAGCCTCCTCGAGGCACAAGCACTCTCGCGATAAGACCGGCTCAGAACACAAAAGTAAGCGGAAACACAAGTCTGACAAAGACGGCAGCCGGAAGCGTCATCGGAAGGCGGAGGACGAGCACATGCACATCGTCGACGACGACGCGAACGACGACGACATGTGGGTCGAGAAGAATATCGACATGGACGGCGAGAGGGTGCGTCGTGCGCGCTCTGCCTCTGTCGCCTTCTTGATGGGATTCATTTGTTCAGCCCCTAGCCACCACCATCCCCACCGCAGAGAGCTTGGGTCTCACCACGCAGGCTATGCAAAGGCCGTCCGATCCGGCACTCCCTCCAAGCACCAAGACAGAAACAACGCTTCAGAGGGACGAGTGGATGCTCATGCCGCCCTCCGTGCCTACCGTGCCGGACGTATCCTCTCGCGCTCGTGTGCAGGCACCCACCGGCGACGAGTCGCTGACAGACGACTACGGCGGGCCCTCGCAGAACGCACGGACCACCGGAGGCACGGTCGACTTCTTCACCAGCCTCGGTACCGACATCAGGAAGAGGAAACCCGAGCCGGACCGCCCAGACCCAGACAAGGTAAGCGGTCCCGCCGACACGGGCGACGCACCGCTCACGTCTCCCAGCCCAAGATCAGCCACAGAGAACTGAATATCGCACTCAAGGAGGGCAAGAGCATCGACGACCAGCCCGCCCCCACGCCCAAAGCGGTCGTGCCCGGCGGCCCCGGCTCGCAATGGCGCATGATGAAGCTCCGGCGCGTCTACGAGACCGCCGAGGAGGAGGGCAAAGCAGTCGAGGAAGTCGCCGTGGAGCGCTTTGGGTCCCTGGAGGCCTTCGCCGAGGCGTGCGAGGAGCGGCGCGTCCTCGACGAGCGCTCGGGCCGGCGCGCCAGCCGGGGCGGCGAGCGGCGCAGCAACTTCAAGGGGAAGGAGCCGCAGGGCGAGCGCGGGTTCATGTTCACGGACGCGGGCGGGAGCGGCGCGTCCAGCCGGAGCGCGTCGTTCCGCCGCCCAGGCGTGGGCGACAGTGCGCCGTCGACGCCGACGCCGACGCCGGCTGCGCAGGGCAAGCGGCGGTTCGACTCTCTGCGCTTGCCCTCGCAGGCGGGCACTCCGCTATCGCAGGCGCATACGCCGGTTCCGTCTGTTATGACGCCGTCGTCGTCGCTCGCGGGGTCGCGCGCCTTGTCTGCGTCTGAGCTCAACAAGATGCAGGCGAAGGTTCTGCGTGCGAAGTTGATGGGCGGGGCGGATGCGGAGGCGTTGGAGAAGGAGTACGAGGAGGCTCTGCGGCGGTCGCACGGAGAGGGCGCCGAGGAAGGCGTGAGGACGAGGGTGGAGGTGCTTCCTACGCTGGACGCGCATGGCCGGCTCTACGATGTCGGGCAGGGCAAGGACGATGGTCAGGTTCTTCCGGGAAATCGCAAGAAGAAAGAGATTGTATGTTTCGGCCTTCGTTTTTGGATCTACCCCCTGACGTGTGCATAGGTGGAGACACGCGATCCCAAGACTGGAGACTTAGTTCGCTATAATGCAGATGACGACACTATTACACTGGGCGAGATGCTCCGGCAGGAGAGATTTGGTGCGGGGATGGCAGACCAGAAGAACCTCGATGCAGAATTTGCCCGCGCTATCATGTCGGATGGTAAATTCCAGGTGAATTCAACGTTTGTTTTCTGATAATGCTACAATGTTGAACTGTCGCTTGCAGAACGACATCGATTACATTGACGACAACGCCGAGAAGCTGGGCAGGAAGAAGATGCGGTCGGACGCCATGAAGCGGCAGTTCGCTATCAATGGTCAGTCTCGTCAACACACTTGTTCACAAGACATTAACCCTTACCAAATCAGACTACAAGCGGACGCAGCAGGTCTTGTCCACATGTACATTCTGCTATGGCGAAGATGACTCGCCGCCCAAGGCTCCTGTCATCGCTATGGGCACCCGTGTTTATCTGTCTTGTACCCAAAACGAAGAGCTTGTAGAGGGACATTGTCTCATTGTCCCCATCCAGCACCATCTGGCGACACTGGAGGGAGACGATGACGTGTGGGACGAAGTGAGAGTACGTCATACATTCTCTGAAGAACCACAATGGAATTCATCATATCACATCATAGAATTTCATGAAGTGCCTCATGCGCATGTTCGCGGAAGAGGACAAGGGCGTCGTTTTCTATGAGACCGTGCTCTCGCTGAAGCGGCAGAACCACACCTTCATCGAGTGTGTCCCGCTCCCCTGGGCTCAGTTCGAAGACCTTCCCGGGTACTTCAAGGTAAGTAATCATCAAGACCTGCTCTTCTGCAAAGTATTAACCTTGGCACCGTTCAGGAATCAATCTTGATGAGCGAGACCGAGTGGTCGCAGCATAAGAAGCTGATCGACTTTTCCGCGCGCCCGGGAGGTTTTCGCCGCGCAATGGTGCCAAATCTGCCTTACTTCATGGTCCAGTTCGACTACAAGGGCGAAAAAGGTTTTGGCCATGTTATCGAAGGCACAGGAGAGTCTGCGGGCAATGGAGAGGACCCTGAAGGCGACATTGACGAGGGCGAGAAAGGAGGGGGCGATTTCCCGCGGTACGTCTGCCTTCACAGTCTTTCTGCCTTGCACCTAATCCTCACGTCGTGCCGTCTCGCTTCCGGTAGATATTTCGCTGCGGAGATCGTCGGAAACTTGCTGGACATGGAGCCGCGGCGGTGGCGGCATCCTAGGCGCGTCGACTTCCGCCAGAACAAGGAGCGAGTGGCGAAGTTCAGGCAAAAGTACGATAAATTTGACTGGACGGGGATGATTGGGAGATCGTGATACGCCGGCCTGCCTCAATCAATCAATTACTGTATTCCGCCATGTCCACGAACAAAGCAGATGTCTTTGTGGAAATGCGAGCTCCGGGCCAGCCATCCTTCACGTGATATCGATCTCAGCCACATCAATGATATTAATGGCCACAAAGTACTGCTTGCCGGTGACTTGCTTGTTTGCTTCGTACTCTCATGGACGACCAGCCTCAATCTTCGACTGAACACCCTTATATCCCACCTTCAGACGGCCGTTGTCCAATCGATCAACTTCCCATCGAGCTCTTGTCCTTTGTCTTCAAGATAGGAACGGAAGAATCTTACGAGGACGGTGAAGACGATTCCGACGACGAGGAAAGCACGGACAGCGACGACGTAGATTCTGGCACTCAAAGTGGTGCAAACTCACATGACCGTGACCACAGCGTTGTCAGTTCGGGCGACCCAAGTAGAAATGTCGGTGACCCCGACATCAGAGACCAACCACTGCCGATGGAAACCTCGGATTACACAAGGAGATTTCAACTTCTCGTATCGCACGTGTGTCGCCGCTGGCGCGCTGTTGCTCTTCGTACCCCTGCACTCTGGACGAAAATCGTGTTTGGTTGCGAGGGTGACCGCGACAACTACGCCATGGCCCGAGAATACCTCGAGAGGTCAAAAACAGCGCCGATTACAGTCATACTAGATCTAGACCTGACTATTCCCGAGGAGGAAACGGAGGATGATGGCCCTGCATTCTACGAATTTGACAGAACGAAGAGAATCCTCGAGTGTGTCATTCCACATGTCTCCCACTGGCGCATCTTCCAGGTGATAATATCTGAATACGCCCTTATGAATGCAATTCTGGTGAAATTGGGAGATTGCGCAGGGGCACCGCTGTTGGAGGTTCTCTGGCTCTCCCATTGTCATGCAGGTCACCACGCGGATTTCCAGCCCGAACATCTCAAGGAGCAGACTTTCATCCTCTTTGGAGGCAATGCACCGCTTCTCACAGATGTCCGTCTGCAGGGTGTGCATCTCGACTGGCGCCGCTCGCAATTCCTCAGTGGCCTCACCGACCTCGGGCTAGTTCATCATGCGGGGGACGTTCGTCCCAGCTATGCGGACTTTGCACGCATACTCCGAGACTCGCCCGGACTTACCACGCTTTCACTTCATCTTTCCGGCCCTGCTGGGGGTCCCGTGGACTGGTTCGAAAGTCTCCAGTGGCGAGATGACCACAATGATGCGGCCGCTTCTGGCGCGGCTACAGTGACCACAACACTCGCGCTGAATTCACTCGAACAACTCGTTCTTGCTCATCTTGAGCCGGAGTACATTACCCCCCTTCTCGACCGCCTTGCGCTCCCTAAGCTTCGCCATCTTGTCTTGGACGTGGTCGGATCCGATTGTACTGAACTCTTGCGAGCCCTCGTTCGGCCCTCGCACACGACGGGAAACCCGCTCGTTGGTGGCCTTAGGGCGCTCACAGTCAGCGGGATGGTGTGTAGGGAACTCACGGCTATCGCAGATGTGTATGCTGCCGCGCCCAATTTAAAGTTCCTCAACCTCGACTTCCGCTTCCTCGACTACCAGTGGTACAAACTTCTACTTAATCACATCTTTCTCCCACGATTGGAAATGCTAATTACAAGCGGGCTGAATGGTGCGCTGCTGTGCAAGCTGGTGGAAGTCCGACGAAAGCAAGGGATTCCGTTGAAGTACATGTCGATTGGGAACGGGAACGGCATGACGGAGTACAAAGATTGGCTGCGGGACAACGTAGAAGAGTTGACACTGAGAGAGGATTTGGATACGGAGTCGGATATAGAGGAGGAAGACAGCGCCGAAAGCGATGAATTTGACGAAGACACCGAGGAAGACCCGAATGACTATTGGGAATACATCAATATGGTACCTGAGGGCGAAGATAACAGCGAGGACGATGATGCCGATCCTGACTGGTGCGAATATTGACTGCAGACCGCTGCCCAGAGCAAGAAGTTCGTGATCGGGGGAGCATGTATTTTATCTTGATCCACGAACACACTAGTACTGTATAGCTATATGCGTCCTCTTTGAGTCTATATGTATACACGAATTTACAGCTAGCAATGGGTCTTTATCTCGACGAGTCGTCATAAAGGCTCTCTCTGGTCCGTCGAACGCTCAGGCTAGCGCTCCGCCCCTCGCCGAATCGAACTCAGGATGGCCACAGTACTTTGCAAAACCGCGATACTCGTCACACAGGTGTACATCCGCGGGAAACAGAGAGTGTTGGGATTCATGCGCGTACGCAGGCAGTACGCCCGCTCGGGCTTCTGAGAAGGCCGGGCGGATCGGAATCTGAGCTGTCGTCCCGATTGGGACGAGCCTGTCATACGGTCGAAGTTTTCGTGTCGTCTCCCTCAGTTAACCAGCACGGTTACTGAGGTGAGTAAAGTACTATTCGTTCTATGGACTCTGTCTAATGTACCTGTAGTTCTTGTTACACTTACAGGTACTTACCCAATGCCATACTCAGTTAACCAGCACGGTTACTGAGTTCTTGTTACACTTACAGAGAGGATATCAACCGTGTTACATCTATGTCCCAAGATCCACAACTTGAATATTCATTCTGCTATCACAAACAGCTTGAATGTCTGCGAGGACTCTAGACCATCATTGTCCACCGTGTCGCACCTGCCATTTGTTCAAGACTCAGCGCTCAGGCCTCAGGCGCGACCCTAATTACGCCTGATGGGCATGGATGGTGTGTGTGAGAGGGCCATGACATCTGGCCTTGACCTTTGACCTTCAGGCCTCACGATTCGCAGAGCCGCATGTTGAAGTTCAGCTACAATGGACCGGCTACAAAGTAGCGGTATCTGCGAGTAGGAGAACGTAACCTCAGTCAACCGGTATGGGAAGAACTAAATGTATTGTAATACCTGCGAGTAGGAGAACGTACTACAGGTATGTGAGTAAACGATATAGTACAGACTAGAGGAAGGGACTTACACCTCAGTCAACCGGTATGGGAAGAACTGAGGTGCAGTCTGATGGGGATCAGGTATATATACTGCGCTACATTAGGGCAGGCTCCTGAGTCCGAATTGAGTCTGAACCTTGTAAGGAAATAATCGAATAAAAAAGGAAAATAGACCATACGACTGATATAGTCGATACCGAGATAGAATCTCAACACTCCCACTCGACTAGGAAGTCGGTAGAGAGAGACCCATCCTCCCACGGAAGTCGGCGTGCTTCTCAAAAGTCAATGGCTTTGTGAGAATGTCGGCGATCTGTTCGTTGGTGTTGACATAGTACAGTTTGGCATGGCCAGCGTCGAGAAACTCGCGAATGAAATGGAATCGAATGTCAACATGTTTGGTGCGGCGATCATGAGCAGGATTAATAGCGAGGAAGATACTGCCGTTGTTATCAGCGCACATGGGAGTAGGCTGAGAGTTGTCGAAACCTAGTTCGCGCTGGAACTGTCGCAACCAAGCAACTTGGCGTGATGAGTCAGATAATGCCATGTACTCTGCCTCAGTTGAGGACAGAGCCACAGTCTTCTGTCTGCGCGAAACCCATGAGACCGCTGCGTCTGCCAAGAAGTGGACGTAGCCGGTGGTGGAGTGACGATCGTCCTTGTTCTCTGCCCAGTCAGAATCCGAGTACCCAATGAGGCCTGACCTGCTGGCACCTTGATAGACGATCTGCAGGGAACGAGTGCCATTGAGGTAACGAAGAATGTGCATTGCCACCTTCAGATGTTCAGAGGTCGGATGTGCGCTGTACTGTGAGAGACGAGTGACGGCGTAGGAAATGTCCGGACGAGTGCCAAGAGTGATGTAGAGGAGGGTACCGATGAGACTTTGATACTTGGTGCGAAGGGCGAAGTCGATAGGAAGTGCCGGGTCTGCCTTGACGAGGACGGTACCTGCGGCAAGAGGTGTGCGAACGGGGGAGGCATCTAGCATCTGGAAAGTCCCAAGGGCCTCCTCGATGTACGACTCCTGGTCTATCGCAATTGTCCGCTGAGCTCTGTCGCGTGTGATGCGCATACCAAGGAAGTTCTGAACCGGCCCAAGATCACGCATCTGGTATTCCTCCTGGAGTTTCTCCTTGATGAACTTGATCTGAGCGGGATCAGAGCCCATGGGGAGAAGGTCGTCGACGTAGAGAATGATGATCAAATCAGAGTCCCCCACACGTTGACGATAAACGTAAACCCCAGCATCGGAATCCGTCCGAGAAAAACCCAAGTCCAGTAGAGTCTGGTGAATCTTGTGGTTCCATGTACGCGAAGCCTGCTTTAACCCATAGATAGCCTTCCAGAGGCGGCAAACTTTGCCCTCCTGGCCAGGCGCCACAAACCCCTCCGGTTGTTCCATGTAAATTTCCTCATCGAGGACCCCATAAAGGAACGCAGTCTTGACGTCTAAGGCCTCAATATCCCAGTCCTCAAGCGCGGCATGAGCAAGTAGATAGCGGATGGATTCAAATCGAGCAACGGGAGAGAATGTCTCGTCATAGTCGATCCCCTGTACCTGTGTAAACCCTTTGGCAACTAGCCGAGCCTTGTGACGGCCGTCAGCCTTGTAGGTAAAAACCCACTTCGACTTGACAGCTTTGCGTCCAGGCGGTAAGTTGACCAGTGTCCAGGTCCCATTGTCCTCGTGCGACTGCAGCTCGTCATGCATGGCAGCCTCCCACTCGTCGCGATCCGGGAGACTAAGAGCCTCAG
>JABYQE010000071.1:0-143850 GCA_022376435.1 Amylocystis lapponica
GCATGCCCATGGTGTGCTGCTGTTCAATGGCGGTCTCCGTCCCGCGTACATCTTTGCAGCGCACAAGGGCGTAGTTCGTCGTGGCGGCACGGTGCCTTTCGGCGACATCGTGGTTGTGACAACTTTGCCTAGGGGCGAATGTGGTGATTATTCAGACGGCGAAATATTGGAAGCTGCACGAGGTGCAAGGTCCGTGTCCACAGTCACTTTGACGTGTGGTCTCTCTAACTCGTTATCTGTTTGCAGGAGCCTTTTACGTTCTTAAGAAGAGGCAGGAGCATAGTAGTACAGAGCGCAAAAATGTACCCGTACTGCGTAGTATGTTGGTCATAACGCGGGTCCATGCAAAACATTGTTATTCTCGGGACGTGCTCTTGCGGTTAATTTTTTGCGTTGTACATGTGAATAGAGCATATATAAATCATTATACAGAACCTGGAAGCTTAGGTCCATGTCCCGCGAGCGCCGTCGCGCAAGCAGTGAACCATCACATCCAGACCGTACCGTCGGCGAGCAAGCCATCGCTGTACACTCTGCACACCTTCCGCTCCTTCGGTCAGCGCACGAGCTGATTGTCAGTGTAGTGTCCACGTTCCGCGTCTATCGCGCGCACGAGCTGGGAGTACTGCGTCGAAAGCCCATTCCTTATGACAAGTACTCTGACTGTGGCCGAGGCCGATGTCCGAGGCCGAGGTGGTCACTTTGCATGTACCGCTTACGTAAATATGAGCCCGGTAGTCTTGCTCTGCGAGCAAGAATTTTGAAACGCTTACAGAAAGTCATACTACTACATTTCCCGCAACTCGCATGCGCAGACCATCGCCTCAGGCACCGGAGACGGAATACTGCACGCTCACCAGATGGCAATTGACTGATTGTCATACTACAGCCTGCGTACTGGAGGATCCATATCCACTCATTGCGTTGACGAAGTCAGTCACGGTGTACTTCAAAGCACTTCAGACTTACCACCGGTGAGGACACACCAGCACTTTACACGTCAGAGACTGACCGTTCCAAAGCACCCACACGCAGCAACAGCATCAGACTGTCAAGTTTGGAGCACATCTATGCATCTCGTGTCCCCGAGATACAATGTGTGTTCGGATCTTTGCGAAACACTGTTGATTGCGGCGAGAAGATCACCGCACTGTGGCCTGTGAATACAAATACACAGAGCTGATATGACCTCGTAGGAAACTCCACCTTGTTGACTTACTAACGTCTAGACAGCGTCCGCAGGCAAGCCTCCGTGCACATATAAATATGACTACACCAAGGTCACTTTCCTTCATTCGGCGGCCGCTACGATTTCCGTCATGTTTCAATTCGCCACCGATGAGATACACCAGCACTTCCTTTCCAGGGCCCCCGCCACATCCACCAGTCGTGCTACTTTAGAACTCGCCGCACTTCTGTCGTATGGTGATGGCTCGGCGAACGACCTTTCCTTCCAACGGGGTTTACGTGAACATGAGAACTGGGGACACGGTATCTCTTTCGACCAGCATACTGAGAACGTTACTCAGTGGTTAGTTGTCCGCTGCATTGTCTTCTTTCCGATTCTCATCGCAGATTTAGGGAATCACTAAATGTGATCCCACCAGTCAATCCCTGGTTGTCTTTTCCTCAGAGCAACAGCTTCGACAGTATGAACATTGACAACGAGTAAGTTTTCGTTCCGAATATGCACTGGGTGATCTCTAACTGGCTTGAGCAGCATGGGGAACGATCCAGCCAAGTTTTATGGCGGGCCTGATCCTGTCCAGGATCTTCCGACAACAGATGACATCAACTACTGCATCGAATTATCCCCTGCCCTTCCTGCCTCCTCCATCTCTCCGTCCGCCGCCTTGACCACCACGATTATTGCTGACCCTCTGCTCGGCGAAGCACACCGCTGCACGTGGTGCACAGACGGTGTGCTGTGCTGTGCTCCTCTCGAGGACGCGAGTCCGGCCGGGGTACTTCGACATCTCAAAGACTCGCATCTTCCTACCGACAGCCACCCAAAAGTGCGCACCCGCTGCGCATGGCACGAGGACGGTGCGCCCTGCTCCGCTTCGAAGGACTTCGAATTCGTCAGTCTTGGGAAGCACATTGCCGCCGTGCACTTGAAGACGACTGCGTGCGTCTGTGGCGTGTGCGCGCGCGCATTCACGCGCGGCGACTCGCTGCGTCGACACATGAAGAACATGCATGCCGAGGTCTGAGGCGTGAAGAGGTGAGTGCGGCGTGATGCGACACCAAGCGAGGCGGAGATAGCTGCCATACCGCGGAAATTGTCCTCCTGGCGTGGTTTCCGCTCACAACCGTGTGCGCTTTTTTTTCGTTGTTCTCATAGCTTGTAATTTTTAGAAAATGTCACGTAAGGCGACGAAAGGAGGATCCGCATATGCTACCTACCGCGCGTCGTGTAGCATATCCAAGGTTTCACGTTCCCCGCTGAACAAGGGCGGAACTATATACATACATTCGCTTCACTACCTTAGTGCATCGTACTTGCCGAGCCCTACGTGCGCATATATATTACCCGACCTAGTCTTCGCTCAGTCGAAAATCCTTACAGCTGCCATAATTGGTACAACCATTGTACACGGCGCGCGTGCCAGTGATAGATCAATCAAATTGACCGCAGGGAATTCATGCGCGCATATAACTCAGCCTAGACAGAAATTGATGCAAAACGAATTGTATCAAATACAAATCTGTTCGATGTCTATGTAACGCTCATTAAAGCGCCCAGGCATAGACGCTTAGTGGCTGTAGGTTCGTAAAATCGTTATCTCAGATTTACTCCACGTGACACAGCCACTTGAAGTCTCGGTTGTCGTCTTCACCAGTAGCAGTTGTTCTTTGCTGGTATGCTTTGTCTCATCATGTCATATCGTGCTCTGTTCTGCGCTTATTTGACGCATTCCTGCCCGTACAGATGCGCGGGACGTTGATCAGCGCTGCCAAATTAAATCTTACGACACATTGAATAATGGAGGCAGCTAGGGTCTAGCCATCACTTCCTTCGCGAACACACCACTTGAGGATTATCTTCGGATTCCACACAACGGTCCTCTGTACTCATCCGACCCTCGTGCTACTGGCGGATCGAGGTAGAGGTACAAAGACAACACACTCATTCCACATGAGAATGTGACTTCATAGCCTCCATGTACATGTAACCGCTGAAATGGGCCCTGCAGGCTTCTCCAGCAGATGACGCTTCCGTAAACAGCCTGTCGGACCGTGCATGCGCTCTAATGAATATTCAAGACGACCCAACCCCAAGACCATGGTCGGAAGACAGCAAGTGACAGCTTCAGCCACATATGCAGTCGCAACGTTTTCATGAAGCGGTGTTCACCCTTGCGAGGATATGATATATCCTGTCCGTTTGCAGGCCGTACTGCCCACCATTCGGACCCCACCATGTCGTTCACGTACCAAACCACGTCTGATTCGAGACGCCCGCAGGTTCTTTCGAGGGCACCCACTACGTTCATCAGCCACGCCACCCTAGAACGCGCCGGGCTGCTCTCGTACGGCGACGGCCTGTGTGGTCTTCCCCTCCCGTGGATTTTTCGCGGATACGATGACCATGACTATGCACTTGTTGCGGTTCCGTATGCAGGGAACGTTGCCCAGTGGGTAATGTCCAATTATTGTTCACTATGTCCGACCCATTATTTTCTACAGCGAACCATTGTCCGAAAATCCTCCGGAAAATTATTGGGCTTTGCTCCCTCGTGACACCAGCTTCGATATTCCAATGATGGGTGGCGAGTGAGTCTTCGTCCGAGGACGCTGATAGATCCGCGCTAATCGTGCGGACCAGGAACGAAACTACCCTTTCCTACGACGGGCTTGATCCCGTCCACAATATTCCGTCGAGAGACGACATTGTCTACAATGACTCCTCGTCCCGGTCCGCCACACCGCCCCCCACCTCATCCGTCGCAACGACTACACCGGTCATTTTGACTGATAGCACGCACCGCTGTTCCTGGGGCGCCTGCACCGCCCCCCTCGAGGACGCGAGTCCCGCGGGGATCTGCCACCACCTCAAGGAGGTGCACTTCCCCGCCACCTGGCACCCTAAGACGCGCACCCGCTGCGCGTGGCACGAGCACGGCGTTCCCTGCGCCGCGCCGAAGGACCTCGAGCTCGTTAGCCTCGGGCAGCATATCGCAGCGGTGCACCTGAAGACGACCGCGTGCGTCTGCAGCGTGTGCGAGCGCGCTTTTACGCGCGGGGACTCGCTGCTCCGGCACACACAGAAGACGCACTGCGCCCGGGTCTGACTCGGCTGAGTCGGAGGAGGGCGGTGCGATGCGACATCATGCGAGGCGTGGCGTCTGCGATACTGCGCGTGCGACGCTCCTGGTGTGGTCCCGCTCACGACCGTCTGCGACTCGAAAGGTTCTTTCTGCTGCTATCGTTGCTTGGTGCCGTATTTTCCGCTCTTACTGCGTGCAAGAACCGATGTGGCGCCAGAAAATATGCTGAGAATAATTTGCCTCTACAGTCAAATGTATCCAGATGCATATGGTTAGCTAGCGTACAGTTTGTATGTGCTTTCGACCTTTGAATTCAGAACATTTTGGGCACATACAACATCAGCGCGTGGATGTCTTCAGCATGTTCTACGCTCGGATATCGGACCCTGCACCAGAGCGTATTTGCAGAACGCCCAAAGTGATTTGGGCAAACCAAAATGAATAGCGCTCCGCATCGCCCGAAATCAAAGGGGAGCGCTCGCACGCCCGAAATCGAGGCTCGAACGCCCAAAATCAAAATCTCATGGCCCAAAAACACTTCATTTTGGGTGTTCGCAAATACGCTCTAGTGTCTGCTTCGCGGCTCGCGTCTAGGTGCTGCGGCAGCCCCCATGCCTATGTCTGATACGGGCTGCGGCGGTGCCGCTACACGCCCTGTTGGCGATGCAATGCATTCCAGAATTCTCTCTCCCTCCTTTGGATCCTTTGGAGCTGTGAAGACTGGACGCGCACAAGGTGCGTACGAGTTAATGGAGCGATGTCTGATCGAACAGGTAGTCAGACAACCGACCGGCCTGGAGATCCACTAGGTAAGTATGAAGTGATGCCTCGTGGCCTCGCCAACATATCAGAAAGGGTCGTTGTGCGTGACCTGCGTGTAGAACGTCGTCGATGTGGAGAGGCGGAAGAGCGGGGTCGCTCCGTATTCATATACAAAGACCATGGAGTGCGCTGGAACACATAGCGCCGGCCATGTCTAGGTCGACGTCTCGTTCGATCTGTACTGACTTTGCTTCCTCGAACCTGAACTTGAGAGACGATTGAGTTGGCAAGCGCCACTAGTACTAGATGCGCATCAGATCTGTACCGGGCCCGCCCACGTACGTCGGGTTCTTTCGCGCGATCGCCGGTACTCATGCCCATTATCGTCTGTCCTAAAATCAAATTCGGGGTCCTGAGTATACACGTTGTGCATGGACTACATACCGGCGGATTTCTGATTGGACCTTAGAACAGCGGAGGTTCAAGTCTTAATGAACACGAGGACGAGGAACTCCATAAGCTGAGATGGGACATCGGACTTTACGGGCCTGGGGCCTGCTGAGAGTTGGCCATGGCAAAACAGGTTCAGCACTTGATTGGATAGAGATACACGGCAACACCGGAATAGTATGAGTATATGCGTACAGTCTCATGACACGAAATTTTTCTTCAGGTACTCATCTCAACATCGTTGTCCATGAACTGAGCAACAGCTTTGCCTTTTCCTTTGCCCACCGGGGCCTCATCCTCCTCTTCACGATCTGAGACTGCATCGAGGTCGCTCAGGCTCCACAGCTCGTCGCCCAAGTCCTCCAGGTGCAAGTCGTACTCCTCCGCGTACGCAGCAAGTTCCTCCTCGTCGAGGTCTCCAGGCATGGTGTTCAAGGTACGGGTTCGGGGTGCTAAGCGGGACCACTGAGACGCGGCCAGACAATGCAAGAGGCAGACGACGCACCACGCAAGTCCATCTCCCACTCGTCCACGTCCTCCATGTCCGGGTCAAACGACGACCCGACGTCATGCGAATAGGAGAGACGGTAGTTGTGCTGGCGCTTCCGCTTTGTGCTCGACACAATGCGCCGGAAGAGCTGCAGGAAGGAAGCACGCGTCCAGCGGCGGGCGCGGGCGCGAGGATGCAGCGGACACGCACCTCGTCGTTGATGAACGACTCGTCGTCCTCGTCCTCGTCCATCACGTCCTCGAGCCCGTCGCTGCTCCCGTCGCTGAGGACATACCGCTTTCCGCTGATCCGGCGCTCGCGGTCCCGCTGGGCGCGCTCGATGCACTTGGCTTTGAAACGCTCTCGCAGGACGGCCTTCCTGGGTGGCTCTGCAGCGCCCTCGGGGGGCCCGGCCTCGGGCCCGAGGGTGCGCGCATGGGTTGCATGCCGAGCGTGCGATGATCGACGTGCGCGCGGGAGGGTAGGCGAGCTGGCGGACTGTGCTTTGTACTGGGAGCGGCGGCGCGTCGATGCTGCTGCGGCTGGAGACGACTTGGGGGATGGGGGAGATGAGGATGCGAGTGGGGACGAGTTTGCGGGGAGGTGGGCGTACTGCGGGGCTTTGGGGGAGCGAGGGGGGGTGGATGGGGCGAACAACATGATGGGATTAGCACGCAACGCGCAGGGCTTGTCGTGGCAACTGGGTGAACAGTAAACAGCGGCGTAACCGCGACTAGACACGCGCCACGTGGAGGCGCGTTGTTTGGTGCTGTTTCCTTGTCGACAACTGCGCAAATATATGTTTGGGCTGTCGGTTTGATGGCGTCGACGCCGCCCGCGGCAAGCTTGTGTTTGGAGAGAAGATATTTTCGCAAAAAGCTGGGTGTGTCAAGATGTGGTTTCGCTTGAGAATGCTCGAGTCGGGGAGAAGGGGACCACGGTGGATTAAGAGAGGGGCCGCGCTTGCCCATTAAGGAATGCGATCAGTCTTCGTATGGCGCACGAGCAAATTGCAAATGAGACAGCCTTCCCACAGCTCGCAATGTTCGCACACTGTCGACGACTTGCATGCCGCGCCGCCGCCACATGACATGCACCGAGCTCGGCCACGCCCATTCCGACGATGTCTTCGAGGGCCAGTCTGTATTGTTTTCCGTTATCTACGATTTCCCCGGTACCTGGACATCTGAGCATCCGAGCCACAGGACCCACAACGTGTTGGCAATCACCCAAGAACCGTCGGCAAACCGATCGGACCACTAGGCGTACGTACTAAACTTTCGCTTTAGATTTGACGGCTGCCCGACACGAGGATGACTGGAAGTAGACGACTAACTCGGTGCGGTTAGCGCCGCCAGCTAGACGTCAGTCGAGTTACCGTTGCAGCCTCTCCACTGCTTCCGACCCTCTATATTTCTCCCATCCTACCGCCATGAATGTCACCCAAACTATCGCTGCCACTGCAAGATTCTGAATATATTCCGTCTCGGTCACAGCCACCTCATCCCTCCACCATGTTCTCCTATTGGGACCATCGCAAGGCCTGGTGAGTTGTCCATTCTCCACGGCGTGCAAGGGCTGGGTGGACACTGACACGTATGTACATTCAGTGCGTGGAAACAACAGGAAAGAAAGAACGCGCTCGACCGCCTGCCCCCAGAGTATTCCACGCCCGTTACAGAAGGCGACCAAAAGATCCTGTCACGCTCTCTCTCCCAGCTTGTCTCTGAATGTAGCACAGGCAACCTCACACCACCCGCCATCCTGCAGGCGTACGGAAAACGATGCCTGCTCGCTCACCGCGCCACCAACTGTCTCACTGACGTCTTGTTCGACGAGGCCCAGGCCAGCTCGTCTTCCTGTCCCGAGAAACCTTTGCTCGGCGTTCCTATCAGCCTCAAGGATTGCATCGACGTCGAGGGGCACGACACAACGACAGGCTACTCTGTCCAGGTCGGCCACCCCAGCACGAAAACCGCACCTCTCGTGCGCCTTCTGCGCGACGCGGGCGCACTCGTTCACGTGAAGACTACTGTTCCCACAGGCCTCCTCGCCTTCGAGACCTTGTCGGACATCTATGGCCAGACCACAAATCCATATAACCCGTTGTACTCCCCCGGTGCGTCAACAGGTGGAGGGGCCGCGCTGCTGTCGTATCAGGGCAGCGTGATCGACGTCGGGACAGACATCGGCGGCAGCATACGCTTTCCCGCTGCTAGTTGCGGCATCTACTCTTTGAAGGGCTCGTCGGGGCGCTTTCCGGCGGAGGGGTGTCTTCAAACTGCGCCCGGCCTGCTCAGTGTACCGACGGTGACAGGGCCGATGTCGAGGTCATTGGAGGACCTGGAGGAATTTTGGATAAGGGTTATGAAGATGCAGCCTTGGGAGTATGACCATTCAGTAGGTCGTTTCGTCCTCCACCAGTCGTGTGCTCATTGGGCTGCTGTTTTCCTCAGTGTGTACCTCTGCCATGGCGATCTGTCGACTTTAATTTGGCGGAGAAGAAGCCGAAGTGGGGCGTCATCTGGGACGATGGTAGGCACCTTATATCCGCTTGCAGCGATGCTCGCTTACGCACTACCATATTCAGGTGTCGTTGTGCCATCACCGGCGTGCAAACGTGCACTACTTGAGACAGTGGATGCCTTGAGAGAGCTCGGTTGCGACGTCATTACTTTGTAAGAACATCATGCCCACGTCGTCCGAATGAATTTGCCGGCTGATCCTCACTCACTCAGCATTCCTCCAAATCCGGTCGAAGGTTTACGGATTGGCTACTCATTAGCATTGTCTGACGGAGGTACGTCACCCGCTCTCGTCGAAGACTCGACTTGGCTTATCCCAGTCCAGGCGCATTCGTTCGCAAGCTACGCCGGACGTCCGAGTACATCAATGATGCGCTCAATGCAGTAATCACACTTGCAGGGCTCCCGCGGTTCGTCAAAAACTTATTCGGATGGTCACTGCGTGTGTTCTCGCGGCCACGGGGCCGAAACGACGTGTGGGCAACACTCGCTTCTGGCCTGTACTGCAAGTCTGTCTCAGAGGAGCAGGCACTTGTGGTGGAGCGAGAAACATACCGCGCTGCGTTCCACGCGGCATGGCGCGAACAGGGCATCGACCTGCTCCTCACGGTCCCATACGCGTTGCCGTCTCTCCCACTCGGCGGGTCCGGGGCTGCGACACTGGTGTCCGCGCACTACGCGTTCCTGTACAACGTCGTGCGTCTCCTGCCATTCCGTTCGGCATCCGCTAATTGTTGTTGCTCCGTTCCGCACAGCTGGACTACGCGCCGGCATCGTGCCTGTCGGGTACGTGGACAAAACACTTGATGCGCGCCCGGACGACTTCTGCAGAGCGCGGAGTTCCTGGGGATGAACGACGCAGCGCGGGGCATGCACTCGATGTACGACGCGCGCGCGATGCACGGGCTCCCGCTCGCGGTGCAGGTCATCGGTGGGTATATGCAGGAGGAGAAGACGCTAGAGGGGATGAAGCTGGTCAAGCGTGCGCTGCGGGAAGCGGGGCGCGAGTTCTTGCATGGGGTGTTCTGACGAGGCGTTTCTTGAGGCATCTGACGGGGTCGTATTTATATAGGCTAGGTAGTACGTACGTGACACGGTTCCGCTATGCGTTTGGGTCGTAATGCTGCACCATCAATCGATATTCTCACTCACTGCTGTTGTTCGGACGCGCTTTGCTTTCGAGCGTCGCAATAGAGCGCGAAGCACGTGCCTACACGTTATGTAAGTAGACTTAAACTCTAATGATACTTTCCCTAACGTCCAAAAGAAGAAATACTGCGAAACTCGAAAATTAATGACGTGAACGCGTAAGTGGGACGCGTGTCCTGGCGCTGCTTGACTTGCTACATCCACTTTCTCCATCATGCCCGAGCCCAAAGTCGCGATTCCCGTGCCATCGGACGACCCAAAGAAGAAGAAGGCAGAGGATGTGAAGACAGACGAGGCCGAGGGAGATGCGTCGAAGAAGAAACCGAATGAGAAGGAGGGCGAGGACCTGGTGCGTGCATTGTCTGCATACATCTCGGGACCGTTTCGCTCACTCGGATCGTTTGACACAGTCCGAGGAGGATCTTCAGCTGAAGAACGAGCTCGAGATGCTCGTGGAACGCCTGAAGGTATCTCGCGCAGTCTGTCAATGGAGCGTGTGCCCGCGGAGCTTACGCGTCTGCAGGAATCCAACACAGATCTCTACCGTCCCGCGCTGGAGACCCTCCGGACGCTGATCAGAACGTCCACGTCGTCCATGACGTCCGTGCCGAAACCGCTGAAGTTCCTGCATCCGCACTACCCCGAGCTGCAGACGCTGTACGAGACATGGCCGCCGTCCGAGGACACGGTATGTTCTCGCCCTGCGCTGCCAGACGTGTTGCCAAACTGTAGTGTAGAGTCTCTTTGCAGACATCCTCTCTGTGCTCGCCATGACCTACTCCGACACCCAACCGCGCGGCACCCTCCGCTACCGCCTGCTTTCCGCGTCCCTCCGTCCCACGGCGTCCCCACTGTCGGAACCAGGCTCATGGGGGCACGAATACGTCCGGCACATAGCATCTGAGCTTGGGGAAGAATACAATGCCCGGGAACTGGGCGAGGAGGAGACGGCGAAGCCAGACGAGACTGAAGCGGACAAGCCAAAGCCCGAACCGGTAGGCACCATTGACGATTTGCGCGCGCTGGCCATGGAATGCGCGACATTTCTGCTCCATCATAATGCAGAGCCAGACGCGGTCGATCTCCTGGAGGAGTTGGAGATTGTAGACCGGATATCAGAGCTTGTGGACGAAAACACGTTCGAGCGGGTGTGCCAGTACATGATTCGGTGCGTTATATGCGGGTCACTTTGTGCTGGGAGCACGGAAATGACAGTTTATTTGCAGCTGCGTAAGCTTGCTGCCACAGCCGGACGACATTGCGTTCCTGCGGACGGCACACAGAATCTACGTGCAACATCGCAGGTTTCCACAGGCGCTCTCGCTGTCGATACGTCTCGGTGACCCCGAGCTTATTCGCACCGACTTTAATGCGCCGGCCAACCCGCTCTTGAAGCGGCAGCTTGCGTTCCTCCTGGCACGCGCGCAGGTGCCGAAGGAGTGGCTGGAGCCACAGGCCACAGAAGACGGCATCGACGAGGGCGAGTCGGAGCTACCGGAAGATCTCCTCGACTGTCTGAGCAACACACGGCTGAGCACGCACTTCCGTGACTTTGGCAAGGAACTTGGCGTTTTGGAGCCCAAGTCGTTGGAGGATGTGTACAAGTCGCATCTGGAGAACACGCGTAAGTGTCGCGGGATGTCTCAGATACTGGGAACTTATCTTTGTGCAGGGACGTCGGGGCAGCGGGGTTCGATTCTGCACGAGGCAATTTGGCCGCGACGTTCGTCAACGCATTCGTCAATGCCGGTTTTGGAAACGACAAGCTCATGGTTGAGGCTGAGGAGGGCAATAGCTGGATCTACAAGAACAAGGATCATGGTATGTTGCGCGAATCTCCACCTGAGAGCTTGCTAAATGCCGCATGGTCAGGCATGATGAGCGCTGCTGCAAGTCTTGGATTGAGTCTGCTGTGGGACACGGACGTCGGTCTGAGCCAGGTGGACAAGTACACCTACTCGGCAGAAGAGCACATCAAGGTATGCTGCTCTGTGCCTATGACTTGACTTCACACGCTGATAGATGGTCAGGCCGGCGCGCTTCTCGCGACTGGGATCCTAAACACCGGTGTCCGAACGGAGGCAGATGCAGCGCTCGCGCTTCTCGGCGACTTTGTCGACAACAAGTCTGTCCCGTTGAAGACAAGCGCAATCACAGGGCTCGGGCTCGCGTATGCCGGCTCGCATCGTGAAGATCTGCTTGCGCTTCTCCTACCGCATGTCGCGGATGAAACCGTGTCCATGGAGATCGCTTCGCTGGCTGCACTCGCGCTTGGTTTCATCTTCGTGGGCAGCGGGAATGGCGAGATCGCGAGCACGATTCTGCAGACACTAATGGAACGGGACGACAAGCAGCTCGAGGAGAAGTGGGCACGATATATGGCATTGGGCCTCGCCCTGGTCTATCTAGGTAAGTCTTGGTGTAGATCGGTATGGTGCCATGTAGTCAGCATCATTGACGTTATGTTGCTAGGCCTGCAAGACGGCGCGGATGCGACGATCGCAACGCTGCGCGCGATCGAGCATCAGATTTCCAAGCAGGCCGAGATCCTGGTCGACATGTGCTCCTTCGCGGGATCGGGCAACGTGTTAAAGGTGCAGACCCTCCTGCACCACTGTGATGAGCACATCGACAAGACACCGAAAGACAAGGACAAGGATAAGGATGCTGCACCCGAAGAACCGCCCAGGGATGACACGTTCCAGGCGTTCGCGGTCCTCGGTATCGCGCTGGTAGCCATGGGCGAGGAGGTTGGCTCGGATATGTCAATACGACAGTTCAACCACCTTGTAAGCCAGGGCATCTTTGATGTGCTTCCCCAAGTGGTCTTATTCTTCGTTCGCAGATGCATTATGGAGACCCTGTGATCCGCAAAACCGTTCCACTAGCCCTCGGTCTCGTGAGCGCATCGAACCCCCAGCTTCCGATCCTCGACACTCTCTCCAAGTATAGCCACGATAACGATCTGCAAGTCGCGCTGAACGCAATCTTCGCAATGGGTCTGGTCGGCGCGGGCTCGAACAATGCGCGGCTGGCACAGATGCTGCGGCAGCTGGCGGGCTATTATTACAAGGAGCCTGACTGTCTCTTCATGGTCCGCATCGCGCAGGGGCTCATCCACATGGGAAAGGGCACAATTACCATTAACCCATACTTCTCGGACCGTAACATCATGAGCAGAACGGCTGTAGCTGGCCTGCTAGCGACGCTGGTTGCGTTCACGGATGCGAAGGCTTGTGAGTTGTCGCGTATAGTTCGTTGTTCCGTCATCTCACTACCTCGCTGTAGTCGTGCTGGACAAGTACCACTGGATGCTGTATTTCCTCTCGACAGCGATGTATCCGCGTTTCTTGATCACCCTCGACGAGGAGCTCAACAACCTACCAGTCACTGTTCGCGTGGGACAGGTGCGTACTTGCCTTCCTACCTACCGTTTTCTATATTTCCTTCGATTATTGTTTCATATTCCCTCCTAACATAATCGCTTTGCAGGCTGTGGATGTTGTTGGGCAGGCGGGCAAGCCACGGACGATCTCAGGATTCCAGACGCACCAGACACCAGTACGGCTGGGCACAACAGAACGTGCAGAGCTCGCGACGGAGGAGTACATCCCCTTCGCCCATGTTCTGGAGGGCTTTGTCGTCCTGCAGAAAAACCCTGGGTGGGAGAAGGAGGACAAAATGGAGTTGTAATATTGTCATCGCATGAATCTAGCATTTTTTCTTCCTCGCGTTCACTTCGCCCTCGCGCACGAAAGTCTGCAAAGTCCAACAGTGACGAATAGTGACTTTTGACGGTCATTACGGACTAGAACTAACCTCTTGGTCCTGAGCACGGTCCGCGAGCTGGAATATGGCAAGGTATGTCGTTATCGGTCTATTCAGATGTTGTGTGATCTAACCGTAGTATTGCAGCGCCAAGGATGTGTGGCCATGTGAAACTCAGAAGTGGACACGGTCAGATCTGCGGGAATTGCAATTTGGACGCAACATTCATATCACGTGTGCGCGAGACCGATGGTGCGATAATCTCGAGTCGCGAGGACTGAGAAAGACTACAGTATAGTGGTTCTACTTGATGACTACCTTCACACTTGCAGACTTGTCGCTCTTCCCTGCAACGCCTGCGCAAATGCTGGAATCCCGCAAACGTTCGGCGGAATCCTGGGCCAAGGGATTGACCCTCGAACAATATGTTCTCAGAGATGCCATCATGGACCAGCACGAACACGCAGCAGGCGGGAAACTGACGACCTGGTCTGTTCGACTCTCGTGGAATACGCTGGTGCTAAATGTGTCCGAAGGGTCCTCGCGCCAAGGAACGATCCAGAAACACTCGATTTCATGTGTTCCGTCGAAACGTGCGTGCTCGCTCGCTGTTATCACAGGACTCTCACTGACATATGCGTAGCTTTCGCCGTCCTGCAATTGTCGCGATGACACCACAGCAAGGACAGTCACAGCAAGCGCTCGGCGTGATAGGTTACGGTATAGCCTCGGTCTTCACCCCGCCAGCGAAAAGGAGACGCGGGTACGCGCAACACATGATGCGCCTGCTGCATTGGGTGCTAGCGCCCCGCTCAATGCTCCCCGTCACATTCCCTGCGGCCTGGGGCGAGCCTCCGCATGCGACCCTGGGGGACGCGCAGTTCTCGGTGCTGTACAGCGATGTCGGCGGGGCGTTCTACCGCACGTGCGGGCCCGACGAAAGCGGCGTGAACGGCTGGCTCGTCAGAGGCGCGTCCAGCACGAGCTGGCGTTTAAGCCCGTGCGACTTGGTCGAGCCGAGGGTGGATGGCGAGCCCGCAGGCCGATGGGAGTGGCTGACGGAGGACGCCGTGAAGGTCGTCATGCCGCACGAGGCAGAGCGGATGCGGAGGGACATGGTCCGCGCTGCGCCGTCGGACAACCGCACGCTCTTCTCTTTCCTGCCGCACCAGGGCGTGTGCGCGTTCACGATCCAGAGGACGATGGTCTTCCCCGACCCCGCGAGCGCGACGCCTGCGCTGCCCCTCGAGACGTGGGGTGCGGTTCTGCACCCGCCAGGCGACGCGCGCTCGACGGAAGACGCGCGCGCCGGCGCTGAGTCGGAGCCTGCGTTCGCGATCTGGACTCTTGACGGTGTCCGGGAGCCGCCTCGTGCGCTTGTCGTTTTGCGTCTGCGCACGACCAGGGCTACGTTCTCAGCCGTGCTGCGGATGCTCGTCCAGGCTGCGCAGGAGGCCGATGCGGCGACGGTGGAGATCTGGGACCTGCCCGAAACGCTGCAGACACCGGCGCATGAGCACGGGTGGACGACGGCAGAGCGAGACGACCACTTGTCGGCGTTCAAGTGGTATGGGCCGGAGAGGGAGGATGAGGTGAAGTGGATGTTCAATGAGAAGTCAGTTCGAGATTTTTGGAGGCTCATCGGAATGCTGAAGTATCGATTGCAGATTTTGTTGGTGTTGATGGCCTGTGGCCGGTGTACATGTCTGGTTACGTTCGCTTACAATCCATATCGTTGTGCTTCGCCAGCCCCATGTCCAAAAGCGGATACTGAGGGCATACACGAAGCTCGGGTCCGCAATCCACGTCTGACGCAGACGCACCTAATGCATATGTATGTTCGTTACAGGACACGGATAAAGATATTGGGTGATGAAACAAGCCATCCACTAGATCGGGCATGATTCGATACGATGGCGGTCGTGCAGTATGGTCTCTGGAAAAGAAGCGAGCATGAGATCATCAAATAGCACGGAGGATATTACAACGAACCATCTAGCGCCTCCATGGCGTCGAAGTCCGCGGAGTGCACGTACTCGCCCAGGCGGCGGCCATCATTAAGGGAAAGCGGTTCTGCCCTGCGGTCTTCCCCAGCACCCGTAACCCGCCACCACGATATCTCCCCGTCGAACGTGCCGCACCGCATGGGGACATGGTGGTTGAGAGTCCTGTCGCCGAACCCGACGGCGATGTAGCGGACAGACGGGATCCTCACAAACAGCGAGGTGAACTTCCGTCTGATCAGGGCGTCGGACAGCTTGCCAGGGTTCGGCATGATTCCATAGGGGACGTCCAGGAGACATAGGCGCAGGCAAACGATCCTCAGCGGCTTCAGCATCTCCAGGGCACGTTCCTGTTCGCACATTGGTCAGAGACTGCTCGGATCGCACATCGAGGAGAGGAGAGGAGAGGCGCTCACCATCCATGGCAGAAGTTTCGTGTGGATGATCGGGTCTTGCATCATCACGTCCAGGTATCGCAACCGCGGGGCGTCCTGGGCCAAAGCCGTCCACAAGCCGTCGTCTATTCGGCCTCCCATGTCGAAGGACAGCCGGGCGTCGAAAGACAGCCTGACAGGGGACATGCTCTGCAGGGCATGCACACTCGCCGGTTTCAGCGGCGACTCCAGCTCGAGCCATCTCACCGGACATGTCAACGGACAGCCTAGGTAAAGATTCGCATGAACATGGTCGAGGCGGGGCCAGCACATAGTGCCCGTTGGGTCATACATCGGCGTGCCCAGATAGTCTACTTCAAGCATCGACGTGTTGCGCAGCGTGAGCACCCGGACGCCCGGGAACGCATCGACGAATGGGTGCAGCCGCCCTGAGCTCATCGCCAGAGAGAGGGTGTGCAGCGTAGGCCACTTGGCCCGTGCCCCGCGGCCGCGGGGAAGCTGTAGATTTGTATTGCGGAGCCACGATACGGAGAGTGACCGGAGGTTTTCGAGACGCGCGATGAGGTCAAATGGGGAGACTTGACCGTTTCTGTCAGGAGGCGACAGGAACAGGACGAGCTCGCGCGGCGAGCTGCGCAGCCTGCTCATCATGCCGAGCGCAGGGGCCCCGACATCGTTCAGCTCGAGGCTCGCCAGCTCCTGGAGTGCTGCGACCGCATCGCCGATCCGTGGTTCGATCTGGAGGAGGTAGTTGGTGCAGGAGAGGGAGAGGTGGCGTAGATTGCGTGCGCGTCCGAGAACGTCCGCGAGAGCAGTGGCCGATGAGAAATCGCCCTCTTCGGCGAAAGTCTCCTCGTTGTGGTTGTATACGTTGAAGGCTTCCCCTGGTATCTCTAGTCGTTGTAACCAGTGCAGACGACCGTCTATGTCGGCAAGCATGTATGTGCAGAATCCGCTCGTCTGCTCGGGGCACCATAGGTATACCTCTGAAAGCGCACGCTGCATGGCGAGGCTGTGAATAGCTCGGGCGGTGGCGGAGAGGTTGAAGGCATCATCAGTGCTGAGGGAGTGAACTATGGTGGAGAGCACATCGTGGTTCAAATCGAGGAGATGCATGACTGCTGGTGTATGCTGCAGCTAATTTGTTATGAGTATACGTGCCACAGCGTTTATCGAATGAACACATACTTACAATGGTGTAGGATCAAGTTCAGCCTCTGCATAAGGAAGCTTTGATAGGGGCCAAAAGTAATTCCCGTTGCCAGAGCCCGATATGGAAGGTCACTTTCCGTGCCGCGACTCCTGAGAGAACGGTGGGGTTTGGCGAACCTTAGAGTGATATCGGTAGAGTACATGTATGCCAACTACTTGTATGATTGTTTTGATAGAGAAGTTACGGCATCCAGAACTTTGGAAAGAGGTTCGGAGAGTCTTGTAAAAATAGTATGTCAGGCGAATGGAGATGTTCTAGTGGTGCATTCTATAGTCTATAGGTCTAAGTCAATGGATGTTGTGAGCCCATCTTGACAAGTTGAGGAAAAATAAATGTTTATACCAGTACCTCTGCCAGGTCGTGGCGCGGAAAGTGACCTTCCATATCGGGCAACGGGCATTTGTACTTGCCTTGGTAGTAAAAGCATTTTTTCAATTCTAATTCTCACCTTTATATGGTGCTATTAGAGTGTTTCAGCAACCGGTAAAAGTAAGAAATACTGTATCAACGGGATACTCCACCTGTACGAATCTCGCAGCTGTTGGAGCCCTGTGGAGCCAGAGTAGCATTTATTTGATACATGCTGAGGAAAGAAATCCTGAAACCATGCCTCTCGACGACTATACGAACATTGACTATACTATAGCTACGAGTACCAACCCTCCTCGGTCAGCACAAATTATGAGAAAATCCCAGAAAAAATTAGGATACCGGTAGAGAATTCCGAAAGGATGTACGTCAGGATCTACAGTATATACTGGCAAGAGTGATATATATCGTCAACTGAAACACTCTATTGAGCGAGATATATTTGTCCTTTCGTAGAAATTGCCATGTCACGGTACCGCGGGGATTGCCGCAAGCCGAAATTCGATGTGCGAGGCGCGCGCGAAGGAGGAAATGCATTGTACGAGCCCAGGATGGCCTGATTCACCGCCTCCTGCCATATATCTCGAAGCCCTCAGCGTCCACCACATCCTCCTGCAACTCTTGCCCAATGACGACGATCCAAACCCTGCCCTCGCTCTCCGTGCAGCCCGCGGACAAGTACCGCGGCGCTGTGGTCGAGGTGATTCGAAGCGTTCTTCTCTTGCACCAAAGGAACTCTTTCGATGAGCTCTGTCATGCATGCAGGACCTGCAGCTCCCGCCTGCCTTTGCACTGCCCGCGGGCGAGCCCATCTCACGCGCGATCGAGCTCGCGTACGAGCGGGACTTTTCGCACATTCCGTGAGCACGTCGTTCGAGGGAGGCCCATGGATGGTGCGCTCACGCCGATGCGCGCGCAGTGTCCTGGACCGGCACCGGAAACCGATCGGGTACGTCGATGTCGCGGCGCTCAAGGCGAGGTGGGAGGCCGGGAAGGCAGATCCGGTGCGTGCACATATTGCCAGCCGTGCAGCGCGTTGTGCAGACCCAATATTAATCCGCTCTCCAGGACGACAAGGTGCTGCAGTATCTGACAAAGTTCAAGCGCTCGCCGTCGCAACCGTACACGCTGATCACGCCCGAAACACCGCTGGCAGAGCTGGAGGCGTTCCTGCAGAACAGCATCTTCGCGCTGGGTACGTGACCCGTCTTCCCCCCTGCGGCTAGTCCTGACGCGAGCTTGTGCAGTGACGGACGGGGCGCGCAAGTTTGTGCTGGCGGTGGCGACGTCGCAGGATCTGCTGGTGGGTGCTCGCGGGTACTCGACGGGCAGGCCACTGACGAAGTGCTCCTGTCCCAGAACTTTGTCTCGCGCCGTGGCATGTGATGTGCATCCGACTTTGTATTATAATACTTGCCTGCTCTGTGTCGTCATCTTCAATGTGTGCATACGTTATCACGCTTCGTTCATTTCCTGGCGCAGCATCAGATCGTGAGCCCATCTCGATATTCCAGGTGCGCGATTGCAAATTCACTCTGTCGTATGCGTACACCTACATATACATCCTACACGGGTATGAGAGCACACCGGCGCCGCGCCAAGGAGCGTCAGTCAAGTCCGGGGCAAAAGTGTGCGAATACTACTAATACTACGATATGGATATACCCATCCACGAAAAAGCGAGCGAAGTGGCCGGACCCGACCCAAAGTCTGGACGGGCGGCGAGACATGTGACCGTTGAGCATCCCGAGAACCAAGAAAGACAGGCCGAGAGAGAGCGTGGATCATGCGTGCGGGCGTCGTGAGCAGGGCACGACGCCGAACGCTATGCAGGGCCCCCACGCGGCGAGGAGCAGCGCGACGTGCTGTGTGCCGAACGGCGTCGGCACGCTCCGCCCTCTGAACATGTCCACGAGCGACGACACCGCCGCCAGGATCTGCGTCGTGGACGAGAACAGCTGGAAGAACACCAGCCGCCGCACCGCGCTGCTGCGGTACCACGGCGTGCGGTCCGCGAGCGCAAGCAGCACCGAGCCCGCGTCCAGCCCCAGCCCGCCCCGCCCGTCCGCCAGCCCCGCGCACTCGCAGTCCGCGCCCGCGTACGCCGGCGCGCTGTCGTCCACGTAGCTCTCCACGCGCGCAAACTCGAGCTCCGACTTCCCCGTGCTCGCCGCGTCCTCGTCGCGCCACCGCAGCGACCCGCTCTCCCCGTCGCCCGTGCCCCCGCCATCCCCCAGCGCCCCCGCCATCTCCGCGCGCAGCATGTCGCGCTCGTCCGCGCGCCCGCTATAGTGCTCGCGCTCCGCGTCGGGCGGCGCCGGCGGGGACGGCGGGTCCCACGAGAACGGCAGGTGGTACGCGTGCACGTGCTGCCCGGCGCGCGGGCTGACCGGCGCGCGGCGCTGCGGCGCCCCGCTAAACGAGCCCGAGAGCGACCGTGGCGGGGAGGGGAGAACGTGCAGCGTGAGGCTGTGCGTGGAGATCGAGCGGATCGTGCCGCTGTCGTTGGCGGTCGCCTCGGACGCGGGTGATGCGAGCGTCTCGAGTGCGATAGACGCGGAGAGCGCGTTGATGTCGGTCGGCTCGAAGGCGTATTTCAGCTTTGGCTGCGAGCGGCGCGAGGGGAGGGGCGTGAAGGCATCGTTGCGGGTGCGCGGCTTGTGCATCTGGCCGCGGGTATGTTTGAGGGAGAGCAGGAGCAGGACGGCGCTGGTGCAGGAGAGCAGAAATGACGGTAAGGCGAGAACGAGCGGCATCCCCGCATAACTGAGCAGGCGGACCCTGCGAGTCGGTGCAATGAGATAATTCGCAGGCAAGGCAGACTAATGATTCGGACGTACCATGTTGGATGAGTTGCATCGCAGTTCATGCCTTCTGAGGGCCGCAATGCATTAAGCCTGACAGCGACGACGATGTATGCAATGAACACTATTGTAGGGAACGCGACGAGGCCTGGAAGGAATGTGTTTCGCCATCTCAGCGTGCCATAACTGACAAAAGATTGGATAATCAGCTGTGTTGTCATATCTGTTGCAGTGCGTCTTACATCTCGGAGACAGTCATCGTGCGGGAGCCATATGAACGAAAGATAGCCAACGACGTTGTGGCCGTTATATATGCAGACAGAATCGTCAGGATGTACCACGCAATTGGCATTAGGGCAGCTTGAGCTGTAAACAGCAAACGTTTAGACGTTCCCGTGGGCCTCGAATTTATGTGCACTCTCGTGACGACTCACCTGTGCAGAATGCTCTGGGCATCTGGAATGGGTTCATCTTCCAAACCATACCTGCCAGGAACGTTAGCGTGCAAAGATGCAACCGTCGGGATTGTGAACGGGTAATTCGGAGAGACCACATACCCAGACAGAACATTATTTGCAGCACTGCGTTCCCCATGAAGTACACCACGGGTATCCAGTAACCTCCCAAGGCCCCTGCCCACACAGGCAGGCCAACCAAATTACTGAGAAGACCTGTTCGTCGTACGACAATATCAATGCTTCCGCACACCAGAGCCGACAGAATCTGACATACCTGCCAAAGACAGTGTACACCATGCGATCTTGAGTCCGAACGGCAGCATCTCCCAGATGGAGTGTCCTCACCGCAAGAGACAGCGAGTGCAAAGCCAGTCCAGCTTGCCAGTGAGAGGAGGGCCGGAGGGGTGCGGCGATAAGGAAAGAAAGCTCAAAAGCCTCCACCTCCGGCTGCAGAGGAAGTATGATATCGACGCTGCTTCTGGTAAGGGGCGTGTCTCCGTAAATGGCAGGCTGGGCCCTCAGAAGGCCCTGCTGTGCTACGTCCGTCCGCTTCCGCCATCAAACTATATAATGATGGGTTTGTTGGCGAGAGGAGACACATGCATACCGCCGCGACCGGATCCATTCGCCTTCCGCGTTCGGTCAGATGGGTCAAGCTGACGAAACCGGAATGAACGCGAGAAAACTCATCCGTGCAGCTCCAGCATGGACTGTCGTCACGGTCGTGCAATTCCTCGGGAAACCTCCCCCCCCTGGACCTACACGGAGTTGCTTGTGGTCGCGGCGTTCGGAATCCAACTGCAGAAAGCTTACCCGGGACAGATCTTAACAAATAACCGATGTAGTACTCTTTCGGCCCGGCCATTCTGCGCACCAATCAGTGATCGGCCATGCTGACGTCAAGCTCTCGGACAAACTGGATCCTGCGCTATTTATCTGGCATGTCCGATTCCTCCAGGTGGCATGAAGCACAATGAAGACATTTAACATGAATACTCATCTTGAACCACCATCTGAACCTTCGTGAATTCGCACGGCTAGCCAAATCTCGAATCTGTCTTTGCATAGACAACAAAGATGAATGCAGCTGTTGTGTCCATTAGGCCCGCAAGGTGCGATCAAGCTTGTTTCAAACCAACGCATTATCCTGCAGGAGTGGACGTTCAGTCGAGTTTTGAAACAATTCGTTCTCTCAAGATCAGTTGCGGGAGCTACGTGCTCCACGGCATATATATCTGAATAGACCAGATTCAGCTGCTTGCGGCGTTTATCAGAGATGGTACTCTTGTACGCACCGAAACTCCGGAGGTGTCATCAGACTCTCAACTGCTACGCCCGCCCGACGCACGTCGCTGAGAGGCAACACAGTCTTGTTACTTGTGCACCAGATGGGACCGTCATTTGCAACATTTGTAACTAGCAAGCTTCATGGTAAACTCCGGATCCTCTTGCTAGCATCAAATTAGTCCAAGAGTGCTCGGTCGACGGAATCTGCTTCCGTCCGTTCTGCCTCCGCCCGCACCGATCAACGGGATGTCCTTAGCGAGAAAGTCAAAATGCCGACGTGTTTCATAGCCATCTGTTCGCTGTACACACATGCTACTTATCCTGAGGCCAGGAGATTATCATTCGCAATCTGCCTTCATAAAGCAGCCGCGGTCTCACCAATCTCTGTCAGCCCGATCAACGAGCACATCTGTTCCTGGCTTGTACCGAAACTAGTCTTCTGCTGCTTGTTTTGTTTCGACCACCTCCGTGAGGTCGCCTGCTGCGGCTGCTTGCAGAGTCGCTGCCAAACCCCCCGGTTCGTCTGTCTCTGCCTTGGGACTCTCCTGTCTGGGTGGCGGAATGATCGCATCTGCACCTCGGAACACCACTCCATGGACACCTCCACATCGATGATGTTCGAACCGATCCCGAGAGGGAAATCGATTTCCTTTCTGCGTAAAAGCAGGCTCGCTGCCTGACCCGCCACACGGGGATGCGGCATGTGGAACGTCGGAATGAACCAAAACCAGCCCATGAAGACCTGCGGAATGACATCACAGAGGACTCAGCAGCCGGGACAACATCGATGTCATTACACATGAATGGAACTCACCTGACCCATGAAGAGCTTGATTCGCACTTCACGGTTCGCATCGAGCACGACGCCACTATCACCATTCGGCGTCTGCGCGCCGTCATATACAGATGCTTCTTCGGAATTGACGCCTGGCGCATTTTGGACCGTAGGGGCTGTCTTGCGACCCTGCTCAATCTGATCGCGTCCGATGCCCCGTATATCACCAGTCGAAGGCCGCAACAGCTGTGCCACAAGCTTCCCATTCTAAGAAGAATCATTGTCAGCCCGCGCTCGGCATACGTAGAGAAGCACAGCACACTACCTGAGACTCCTCTTTATGGACGGCGTCTTCCCCAGTCACGGCAAGCCGCGCAAAGCCGCGCACCATCTTCTCCCTGTCCCACTTCCCGTCCACGAATATGCCCGCGAGCGCCTCGGCCTCCGCGCGCTCGGCCCCTGAGCGACGCCGTCCCATGTCATCGCCCTCCCCGCGTGTTCGTAGCTCCCACGTCTCCAAGAGTTCTACGAGCTCGTCGTCGTACCGCGCGAGCGTCGCCCATATCTGGCTCCTGCTCCTCGCCGACGCCCCCGCCCGTGTCTTCGCAGGCATCGCGCGGTCAATAATTGCATTCGCCGCGCGCACGAGCGTCGTCGTCGTCCCCGACAGCTCCTGCATGCGCAGCCGCACCTGTGTCAGGCGCACCTTCGACGCGGGCGCGTCCTGCGGGTGCGAGGGCCAGAAGCCAGGCGGGGCCTGCCGCGCGAGGAGGAGAGACCAGTAGTATAGCCAACGGCGCTGGCTGGGGATGCTGACGCCCTGCTTCTCCTTCGCCGCGGTGGAGTTTGGAGGACGCATGCGCCGTGCCGTGTGCAGCGCGAGCACCTCGCTCAGCGTGGCGCCAGCGTCCGTGCCGTCTGTATTTGCTTGGGGGGGTTCCTCGGCTTCTCTATTGACAGCGAGCTCCTGCTTGATGAGGTCGCCTTCTGGCGTACTCGTGCCTGTGCCGGCACCGTCATCGTGCGCTTCATCTGGTGGCATCGCGTTCATCACCTCTTCTGCGTGGGTCATGGTCCACGCGATAGCGGTCTGCTGATTTCCCTGTTGCTGCGTAGACAACGGCGTGCTCAGTGCGAGTAGATAGGAACATGCTAAAGTGCCGGATCTGCCTTTTCCGGCTGCAGAGAAGATTGATATAGTGAGCGTTTTGCAAGTGAGCACGTATTGGAAGCATTGAGACGTACCCTTGCAGTGTAGAACAGCCACGCGATCCGGGGAGCCTGAGATCCAAGTGCGCATCTCACGAGCAACGAGAGCTAAAATTGCAAGTGGTGGGGCACTGCAGTTCTTTTTCAGTTTATAGAATCTCTGGGGAAAAGAAGTTGCAAATCTGAACGCCGTGGTCACAGAAAAGAAAATCTGTGCTGTAAAGCGAGTGGGAGAAGTGCCTATAGCCGGAAACTTGAGGCCACACTACGGTGATCGGTGCTTTGTACGCATATAGTCAGGCATTCAGGATGCTCTTCATTAATTGCAGCTGAAAAGTATGCAGTAGCGTCGAAGGAACACGCATACATAATGAAGTAACCGCCTCGCGCAAGCCATCTCAAGGAAAGACACCTTGTAGTGATGAACACAAATACGCACTGGTGATCAGGAAACGGATATCTGCTAACTCTTCCATCGAATATGCTCGCAGGGTATGAGTTCTCCCCAACAGGACAGAAATTGAATACCCAAAAGTTCTTCCCATGCCGGTGCTCGAGAAATCGTTTCGCATCTTCGCGTCGATTGCGGTACAAACCTTCGATCCCGGCTGCAGGGTATCCCATAACAATCACCTGGTCGGTGATGTAGACTAGATCTATGCCTTGTCAGTACTACAAATCTCTGAAACGGTTAGTGTATGTGCCGACTGACCGAGATCGAGGTCGAGTTCACCATCCTTGTAACGCGCCTTGTTTCCCGAAACCAAGCGGCGGACGAAGTCAGTCATGATGGTGGTGGTAATGTATCAAACAGGAATTGTCTCTGGGGTATATACCATAAGCTCGAGGATGAGAAGCATCTCAACCAGGCAGCGTTGCATGGCGCAAGCCACCGCATGTGAGGTCATTGGCGCGGGGAACAAAGCGGAGGAAACTCAGAGCCGGCAGCGCTAAACGTAACTTGAAGGCCACCGTGCACCGTCACCACGCTTTTCGTCTTCAGGCTCTGCAGAGATCGCGACAAGCAACCTATGCGCCAATATTATCCTAGCCTAAAGGTGACAAGGATATCGCCATGAGTGTGAAGGGGAAAGAGGCGATGGAATGGAATATACAATCAGCACTATGAACAACATCGAGGTGCACGCTGGTGCACGTCGACGTCCTCGTCCCTACGCCTGGTATAATTGTAGGGGATACGATCTACGAGGCTAACTGCGATACATACTTGAAGCTGAGTCCTTGAGCGATACGATACAACATAATCCACGAACATAAATACTCAATATGTTTGAAGGCCACGTTTCTTGCCCTGCGACTATATCTTCCTATATCTTCAGCACCTTCAGTTGATGATGCTTTTCGAGGCGAATGAAGAACTGTTTACAGTGGTCGCAGTAGTATATTTATGTCTTCATCGAGCCCACATTCCCTTCCGCGACCTATGTTCGCGGTTCATCAACTTGCCGCGCCGACAGCAGCCGTATGATGCGCCCCGAGTACTCGCATGCTCCTCGTACTCGAGGATCCCACTATCATTCCATGTAGTGGACATTCTTGAGGTGGAGAGTGAGTCCACATTGCTCTAGCTAGCGACCGCCACATCTGGAAACTGGGGGGTGGAAGCCTGAATCGGTCGCCCTGATCTGCGGGCAGTGTGCAACGTTTTTGATCGGTGGCAGGGGCGTAATAAATGTTGGAGAGCTACCGATCCAAGAATGAAGAAGACTTGCCAGAGATGGGTATGTCGTAGAAACATACGCAACACCAGCGGAAGGACAAAACATTGGTGAACCCATCCCTGACCGATGGAAGTCAGGTGAGGTGGCTCGTAGGAGTGTATAGTAGACCCAAGAGGCAAGAACTCCAGCTGGCTGATGTTCGACGTTAGCATCGAGAAGCATAAAGTAAAATCACGAGCCCAATCACATTTGTGCGCTAGGGCTGAAATAAGAACTGAAACCTTCATGATGCACCAGGGAGGCACCGCTACCGATACTGGTAGGTGGAGATCACCCGGGCCACATTGGTTGGCGATGATTGGGATGGTTTTGCGGAAGAGGAGAAGACCATTCCAGAGCGTAAGAGCGGAATAGATGTCGCTTGCTCCTTGCGGAATATATTTGAAGGAGAGTGGCCACGTTTCCTCCGCAATGTGAACTTAAGTGTGGCATGCTTCACGCTACATCACAAGGGCAGTGGTCGCACTTTCGTGGTGAGTGGATGCTCACCTGTCCGTCACACACTCTTGTATGCAGATCCGGGAGTTAAAGCGCACATGTCCATGGCACGGTACGCAGAAGAATCTTGCCATCGGCGCTTCAAACTTCAGCATCAAGCCATCTATGTGTTTGGAAGCACGATAGATTGCGGATGAAAAGTCTCTTCAGCAGAAATATCGCACTGTGCTGGTGGTGACAGAGGTCGCGCAGGTTGAACATGGAGTGGGTGTGAAATGGGGCGGATTGGAAGAGCTATAGAAGCCGTTCTCTCCTCCGGTCCTAACAGCACGAATCAGTGCTGAAGATTAAATTCGCTAGTGGAGCATTTACTATTCAGCCGGAGAGACATTCAGAGCGGCCGCCTCCTGAACGAAGGGAAACCCACAGCCCCCAACGACTTTCACGCCCCCGGCCCTAAGTTGAGGAAAGATTGAAGTGTTCTATAGGGGGCCCAGGAATGTTCCGGCCACATAACTTGGAACTACGAAGTATGGCGCCCATCGTGACGAAGCAGTCGGCTGGCAACGGGAGATTAACAGCAGTAACTTGCACGGTCACACACACATTCAAGTTACCATCCCTTGTGTTTCACAGCATCAAGTCAGCCAGAATGTAAGAAACGGCACGAGTCAACCCACAATTGCGTCGCAACCCGAGTATACCATCTGGCCGAGGCTGCTATATCGGAAGGCGTGTATGTAATGAGACTCGCCCACCGCCGTTCAGGACGTCCCACCTCTCCTCCTTTGGCCTGACTGGGAAGGCATGACCTATTCCATGAATGTCATGCAAGGTGCGCGCGTTCCGTCTGTGAGGGCTTTATTTGAATCGGTAGTCCACACTTCCGCTCTGCTGCGGAAAAGACAGTGGCAAGCGTCAAGTGGTAGTGCACTCAAAGGCCGTGCTGAATGTGTATATGGACGGATGACCCCGAAGATGTTCCCTGCACTTCCAAGGACCTGTCGAACATGGCATGTGCACAGAAACGATAAACATTTGCCCCATTAGAGCATGATCAAGTCAGCAGCATCTCGTCACCTGTCATGACCCGTTAGTGCGATTGTGACTCTGGGCTCACTATGCAGTGCTTCCGTGTCTCAACGCACCTTGTGGATAGAATTCCCGACATAGAAGTGTGTTCAGTGGGCAAGATGATGGTCGAGGCCGTCGCAAATGGTGTGCAGGAGGAAACCGAACCTTTACTATACCGTAGATCTAGATCATGAACGACAACGGATCAACATTTTAGCGCCCATCGTTCGGCACAGCAGAACCAACAACCAACCGTTCGGACCTCCAGGTACTGTTGAGTCTTGACTTGACCCGCCGTAGACATTGTGACTTCCTCGTCCATTCGCTTTCTGATACAGGGTTTGCATCTATGTCAGACAAGATGTCATTACACTAAGCATTTGGGCTGAATGAATGACGCTGATTGAACTGTAAGTAGTCCAATTTAACAATAGCCTCGGACCCTCCTGGCGACATTGGGCAGCTAGCAGATCGCTCGAGTTGGTCTCAGCTCTTGTGACTTCAGATATACTCAGATATACAGAACCATCCCGCACCCTGGGATTAAATCTCATGATTGTTCCTCATTCTCGACCACCGTCACCGGAATCCGGATGAGAACGTGCGTCGAACTTTTCAGTGAGCGAGAAGTTCTGGACTCCGTAATATACAAGATAACGGTACCTAGGGGTTCATTCCCCGCGCAGTCATCGTACAACATAGCGCATCAATATACCAACACTTCGCGCACCACTTGCTGACCACCGCAGCCTTGTCTCCTTCCGCATGTCACAGCAGCAAATTAAGATGGTAGCGACCACTAGAAAGCGGTGCACCGTAAACGCATCCAAGTGGGGAATTTTCTGAAAGCAGCCGGGAGACTCGGCTCAGCAGGGACTCTGACTATACTGGAGCTGTCGGGAGAGCACATACAACACGAGGAGTCAGTCCTGGTGAGGCCAGCGCGTGGGGCAGTCTTGCTCACCTCTGCACATTTTTTACGCGGCAGTATTCACACAACATTCTGCACGCCATGTGCCTTCCTCAGATGGCGCTGCATGGCATCTCCCCGCGAGTACTCGCGCTTGCAATGCTGACACGTCGCGACGGTGGAGCGCAGATGGCACTCCGCGATGTGTTTGCCAAGACTCGCAAGTTTCATGTTCTTGCTGCACTGCCCGTCGTACGGCGGCACCCCCGTACGCCACACACACCGTCCCTGGCTCTCAGCGTCCCACACGGCGTAGTGGAACTCCTTGAGGTGGCGCTGGATCCCGCCGCTTGTGTCGTCGTCTAGGGCCATGCCACAGTCCGACCATGCACACTGGGTACGTGCGACGAACGACGGCTGGGGAACGTTATCTCCACGGGGGAGCGAAGGAGAAGTGTGCAGGGCGTGGTAGGTGGGTTGTATATATGGCGATAGATTCTGGTTGGAAGTGGACGTGTAGGCGGATGCCGGTGGCGTATGCACAGCTCTGATAAAAGCCATGAGGACAGGCCTGCTGTAGCAGGCCGATAACAAACTTACCGATGTGCAGATACATATGGAGCACCTTGCTGATATATTGCTGACTGATATATACTAGGCGTCCGGTAGTGCGGTGACAGTGGCGGCGTCTGAGGATTCCCCCTGGTGGTAAGGTGGTCAGCAAAGAGCGCCGTAATCCATAATCGCTGATCACTCACGCAAACTGGGCTTGAGCGGGTCCGCTACCATGGTCATAGCCGTGCCAATGCCGGGGAGCGGCGGCAGTATTCACGCCACTAGTGTCTGTCAAGTGGACAGCGCGCTGATAGCTGTGGGGAGTAGGTGCAGAGGGGGGACCCGAATAGTAGAAATCCCTTCGAGGCGAGGCATGGGCGGCCAGTGAAAACGACTCGGAGCGATAGTCCATGGTTGTGGTTGTGGCTGCGAAGAATCTGTTTCGTCGCTGCGGAGCCGAGCTTATATCCAATCTTCAGCGATTTTGCCTCACTTTCACAGGCAGTGCAGTATCTGTGGAGTGGCGTAGTAGATGTTTTTTCGGCCGTACCGCACAAAGGGACCAGAATGACCGCAAATAATTCGGCGAGCGGCTCTCTATACCTGGGAGCGGTGTTTTCATTCGCAGGTCCATGTTGGTGCCAACCCTTGATATTTCCTGTCCATCGATAACGCCGTGAGAGTCTCGCAGAGGACAGATCTTCTATTTTATATCATACAACCACAAAAGGGGATGCTGACCTGTAGCCTTCATCAAGAAGCAATATATCAACGTCTAAGTCCTTCAAAGACTGACCTGGAAATATTGCTGTCCCATGCAATTTTAGGCTGAGTCGGATATCCAGCGATCTACTGCCAGTAAAACATACGAAAAGACGAAGCGGTGGCCCTGCCTCATCACATTAACGCTGGCTGTACATAACCTGTGCTGCATAGTCACCGCTTTCCCCAGTGACGGAGGATCTGGTGTGCCCAGATTGCTTATTGCCGTTGTCTCAATTCAGTAGAATTGTTCCCGTCGATATGATCGGAAGCAGTGCATGGGAAGCCCCATAACATCCGCCTAGTGCATACGATACTGAACGATGGAAGCATGTGCTCGTCAACGACGAAAATAGTCCACAGTATGAAGCATCACTGCACAGGAACAAGGTGAGTATCGAGAGTTCCCTCTCGAGCGATTGAGTACTCGGGAGACCGTAGAAGAGGCGCGGATGTTGAGTTCACGGGGCGCCATGACATAACAGGCACGATAAGTCGAGAAACATGCATCGTGCCCTGGCTCCCCACACATCTTATCGAGCAACTTCTGATGAACCACACATCCAAGGACGCACCATTGGAGTCATACGATTTCCATCTTGAGCTGGTTGACTGTCCATCGGTTCCAAAGCCGTTTCAAAAAATATCGCAATGTGCGGAAGTGACCGGGCAGTCTCTAGCGCAAATATTGCTTCCAGTCCGGCGCCAATGATCGACGAGAACGCCGACTTGGGACGTTAATTTGAATCTCTCAGTCGATTGGAACGCACCTTTTTTGAACCTTCGCCCCCGACATTAAGGTAACCTGGATATCCGGATATCCATTTGTGTGAAGTCGAAGCGGGCGCGCGGATTTTACACGTGGCCGAGATGCGTGAAAAGGAAATCTCAGATCTCCAAGAGGCTGTTGAATCCTGTCGAGTCTATTGAGCATCGAACGATGCACAACATATTCCGTTCGTCGAATTTTTGTTTTTCATCTTTCCAATGAGTCTTAAAGTTTTCCTTGTGTGCACTAAATCTTTTCAGAGGACGCAAGTTGAATGGTTGCATGATCGGATCTTTAAGTTTCGTCCAGCTGAGTAGTTCATTTTCTATAGTCCTTATATAGTCCTTACTGGATTTCCATGTTCACCTAGATGGCATCGTATCCTAAAATTGGCCTACATACACTCGTTCACGGTTCGTCAGCGTTATTCTATCTCTCTTGGACGAAGTCACTGATACTTTCACAGCCTCTATCACAGGGCTATCTTGTATTTTATTGAGAACAGGGTCTGTCCGGGAAATGGCTCACACGGAATTGCACCGATTGTATGGTCAACAGAACAACTCGATAGCTGCAAATGAAGCATTCGTCAGCATCAGCTCTTATCTTCCTGACCGTCTTCGACGTCGGTATACACAATCAGGATGCGCCACTCCTACTGCTTTATTTGCAATGCCGTTCCATTGTGTTCCACAAAGCAGTGCAATGCTGCGGACGGATATGTCTACCCCGGGCCTTGAGAGTTGATCGAATTCAAATGTAATACTGGGCCAGTACTTGGACGCCCAAACGATGGAGGTCGGCCCGGTTTCAAAGTCAACTTTGATGTCCTGACGTGCTGTATGATTTGTCGCATCTCTTCAATGGTAAAATCCGAGGGAAGGTCAGGAGATATTTATGTTGGAAGGCATTTCGGATTGAGCGCGTGTCACGATCCCCCGTCACGATGTCACATGGATCCGTCACAAAGCTTGTCAGCGAGAGGCGGGCACCGACCAACCTGACTCCTTGACCGGTGTCGACATCGTCAACTGCAGGGCCCACGCTTGTCTCTACCGTGATTCCTTTGAACTTGCGTCCTTTACCCCGTACACTCCGTCGAAACCGACTTTGAGACATGGCTTCAGCATACTACGAGTTCTACCGAGGGTCGTCGTGCGTAACGTCTTGTGCAAGTCGTGCAGGATAGGAACTGACTGTTGTTGCTACAGCATCGGAATGGCCCTGACAGATTCGCTCGATGAGCTCATTACGAGCGGAGCTATCACTCCTCAGCTAGCGATGAAGGTGCTGCAGCAGGTATAGCAGTTCCCCTGCTGCGGAGCTGTACTCGCTCATTGCACGTTATACAGTTTGATAAGTCCCTGGCGGACACGATGGTGAAGCAGGTTAAGACGAAGACCACATTAAAGGTGTGTCTTACCGTGCGCCACCCATGGTTCGTCGGGCTTAGCGGGGCGGGGCGCTCTACAGGGCCACCTCCACACGTACCGCCTTTGCGACGACGTCTGGACGTTCATCGTGAAGAACCCGTCATTCAAGATGGAGTCGAATGATATGGTGACTGCGCCGAAGATCAAAATTGTTGCGTGCAAGAATGGTGATGCGATTGAGGCGGGGAAGAAGTGAGGCCGAGGGTCACTTCGAGAGCCCGCCATTGTATTTTATTTTACTCGCCATCATCCCCGGCTCACATTCTGTACCATTTATCGCTGATACTACTATTATTGTCTGTATTCTTAGGTATCGTCCTAGTGGCCTGCGCATTTGGGATTCATAATGCAGGAGTCAAGCAAGTCAATGCTGCACGTGAAGTTGTCCGCTAAGTCCTGCAGGTAACATGCCACCTGACAGAGGTCCCGAGCCTTTCGACGCCCGCATCAGTTCTACTGTGTGAATTGACAGGACCATTCATTGCACATACTCAGGTTCTTCCGTTACAATGTACTGGTTCGACTTCTTTGGGGATGCTTGCTATCCTTAGCGCTACAAGGGTATATTAATCCCGCCTGGACACTCACGTTGACTTCAGACACTCTATTGAGCTATCCACCATCCGGAACCTATACGGTGCCAACAAGGGGCTGACGTGACATCAAATTAGCCAAGTACATGCCAGCGATAACGATGAGATGCGCGATAGTAACGAGACGCACCGATGGAGTATCCAACGTGTATTTCCCCTCTGCAATGCCAGCATTTGCCTTTTCTTCGAATTCGAACGTTGGCGTGACCATATTCATGATCATATCCCATGCAGTGCTGTGTTCCCAAATCTTGCGCGCTCCTGGGAAACCCTCCCTCAAGCGTTTGCACAGCGGGAGAATTTCGTGTAGCGGCCGGCGGCGGTGCCAGTACGTCTCGATAACGATCTTCAAGAAATCTATCCAATTGCGTGAGTTACGCCGCCGATCAACCTGACGAGCGATAACACGATCAGAGGAACTTCTCGTCGTCAGTAGGATAGGACTCAGCAGACTTCAAGTAGCACCTTCCGGCCTCGGCCCACCAAGCCTCCACCTTTTTGGGGTCTGCGGTGGACATGGCTATTTGGGTGTGGCAGAATCCCGCTGCCCTGCACTGGTTATCAGAGGAAGACTACTCACACTGCAGTCGAGGCACTCACGTATATGCGCTGGCCGCAGGATATTTCCAAAATGACAATGCGAATCCAACGTCAATCGGTGGCGGACCCTGCCCCGGTGGAGGGGCTGCATCCACGTCCTGAAGCAGCTCTATAGCCATGTCCATTAACTTTTCCAAGGTGTATTCCTCTGGGCCAATTGCCTTGTATGCCTGACAGTGAGAGTCAGTCGAAAGCACCGTGGGGTTCCGCTGATCTGTTCAGATTTACTACGCACCCGTAGGTATGCATCGATATGCAGCTGCTTCACGCCTCGGATGAATGAGCCCTCAAATATTACTCCTCGGTCGTCTTTTGGCACATCCTTCCACGTCTTCGCGCCCCATTCAAGGACCGAGACCGTGCTGTTGAAGAACGACAATGCCACTTGGTGTTGTCCCATATTGGAGCTCATATATGTGTCTGTCTGCCGAGGCACGAGAACAGACACTAGTCTATGTGCAAAAGAGAGGTGCTAGGCCAACCACCCATTTGCTGCGCTCAGCAGCCCCCCTTCTCCGAAGATAGGGGCCTGTTTGATACGAGCAGGGATGGGCTGAGGAGCGGTGGGAAACGGTTTCGAGCCTGCGAAAGCTCTCATCAGGGGGCTTAACCGCTACCCCAACCACTGCCCTTCTAGGGCTGTGTAGGAAACTACCAAAATGCACGAAGGGAGTCTGCTTACCCGTACGTGGACGGGCGACCTGTGCACATGGGCAGGCAGGTGGCTAAGCGTGACCCTGAGCGAGCTTGGTGTGGTGGTGGGGTAGGACAGAGGGGGACGGGAGGCTTCAGACCGGCATAAGAACCTTAGGCCGAAGCACTAACCCTCTGCCCAGCTGCCAAGAATGGGCGCTTTCGCTACCCACACCGGGACTTTGCGCGTTTCCATGCAGCACTCAACTCGGAGCCAACCGAGTTGAGGCCTCCCCTTCGCCATGGCCAAGCCATTCGACGCGCGACATAGACCCGCATGATCCAAGCTCTACGGAGCATCAGCACCGCCCTCATGTAGAATAATCGTACAGAGGTACCGTATAGTCAAGGCCAACGAATTGCGGACGGCATCCCAGCCTTGCGACTGCAGTCGTTTTGGTGCTTCTTCAATCACAGTGCTGGAGCCATCTGCACTCCAGCCCTTGTATATCGACTGTTCAAAGGTTACTGAGGGCAAGATAAAACACTGTTCCCGATGGCAAGTGCAATAATGCTGGCAATGACGTACTTTGGGCGGCATATAATTCGTACCACTGTGGGCAGTCCATGTGGAATACTCGGTCATCCCGCAACACACCATTACTAATGTCGGTGATGGCCTATAGCAAACATTATCCACCGGCGTCCAATATGTTCTGGCTAAGGCCAGTAAAGAGTACACTGACCAGTGGCTTTCCCACCATTACGTGGTTATGCTCCTTCAACAGCTTCATGAGCCGCACACCCTCGCTGAAGTCCTAAAATAATGACAATGCCTGTCTCTGCCAGAAAAGGATGATAGTAGTACCTTGTAAGCGTTCAGAATGACCCATGCCTAACAAACAGGTGGAGAATGTATGAGTAATCTTCTGAACAAGTGGCTCAAAGCACCGCGCACACTAGACTTGGTCTCGTTTTTTCTCTTCAGTTCATCTTCCATGGCCGCAGCCATCTTCCAAGGAAGCTGAGCGTTCGTACTGAAACTTGTCATACCAACATCCTCAGGTGTCATGCCTTGCAGCACCTGGTGATGGTCATGTTCCGCAAGTTTCAGGCCCTCCTGGAACTGCTGCTTGAGCTTTTTGTCAGTTTCCGTGAGGTTTTGTTTGGGCAGTGTTGCGAGCGCCTTGCGCCATGTGTCCACACTAGTCTCGAACTGTCTTAATTCCTGACAAATGTCGGCCTGGATCTGACAACTAAGGAGACTACAATTTGCTCACATGGAATGTCTTCGCAAGGCGTCCCCACGCTTTTGAGTATGTCGGATCCAATTGAGTTGCCTGAGATGTATGACAAGACCGGTTAACAGCTCAGATGTCTAGGGAAATGAAAACATGAAAGACACCTTGCGGCAGTCGGAACCTGCGTCCAAGTACCTGCGGCGCATGCAAACTGCTCAGACCAAAAGTTATGGCGTGCATGTCGCAATAAAACATACTCTTTCAAGGACAGGCTGGCCGCGGCACGATTCGCGTATAAAATCGCGTTCTGGTCGTCAAGCTTGATGGCTTCCACTGCATGCATGGCTCGATTTTTCGGGCGAAGAACTGTGAAAAAATGATAGAGTTAGTCTTGATATTTCTACAATATATAAGCCCAATGAAGTGTAAAACAATTTAGAATTGCTTTAGCAGAATTTGAAGCATAATATGGTGAAGAAACTTGAGAAATATTCAAAATATATATTTCAATATATCCATGATTGATCTCCGGGAAGTTCATGATTTTTCTGCTCACAAAAAGCAAAACATATGATTAAAATATCCTGAATAGTTCAGACCAAAGGACTGTAAAAGAACCAAAGAACAATTGTGACTAGCAGTCACAATTTTTTCAAGATTACTTCACAAAGGATTCACAATCCTTTGTGTCAAAAAAGCGAAGAAAAATTGAAGAAGAACCGAGTGACGGTCAATGACCGTCAGCGACCGTCGGTGACCGTCAAGGTGACCGTCAATGACCGTCAGGGTGACCGTCATAGGGACACCGGGCCGGAGCTCAATTGTTCTTCAATCTTTCTTCGCTTTTTTTGACACAAAGGATTGTGAATCCTTTGTGAAGTAATCTTGAAAAAATTATGACTGCTAGTCACCATTGTTCATTACTTCTTTCACAGTTCTTTGGTCTGAACTATTCTAAATATTTTCATCCGATGTTTTGCCTTTTGTGAACAGAAAAATCATGAACTTCCCGGAGATCAATCCTGGATATATTGAAATATATATTTTGAATATTTCTCAAGTTTCTTCACCATATTATACTTCAAATTCCGCTAAAGCAATTCTAAATTTTCTTACACTTTGTTGGGCTTATATATTATAGAAGTATTAAGACTAATTCTATCATTTTTTCACAGTACTTCGCCCGAAAAATCGAGCCATGCATGCAGTGTTCGGTATATTTGTCGTACGCAGCTCGGTGTTCGCCGCGCAAATGCAATGTATTTCCTTCGGCCTTGAGAGCCTCAGCTTTGACAATATCGTCGATGTCGTCCGGGAAGGAATGGTCTGCTGAGGACATAGTGGCAACCTGACAGGAGATTAATGCCAGTCGCGGTACTAGTGCGCGTCCATACAAGGTCACGTGCACCATTCTTGTGCACCAATCGAAAAGAAATACTATACTATATGAACCCAACAAGCAATGATCCAACTATACTAGAGATACACCGGGTATAAATTACTCTGGCATCAATATGCCGTCGGGTTCCTTGGAGACCTACACGGGCGTTTCAGCGTGACGTACTGCCAACCCAGAAACGTGAGCGGCGCTCACCCCTCAAACGCAGGCTCGGTACACACAACATCGTCAACGCGCGTTCTCAGCCACTTGATCACATCCGGGCCCAGCACCGTGCAGTCGTACAGCTCCAGCTGCCGCAGACGCGCGGGCGCCATCGCACTGGCAGTAAACAACGATGGCCCTGCAGCGATGTCGGGGTTGCGTGCTTCAACCATCTGCACTAGCTTCGCCACGCCGTCTGGATGCGTGTGGTGGCATGCACGCATTGCGAGAGCCACTAGGTTCGGACACACCCAGTGGTCCTGCCCGTCGTCGTCCGGCGCGTCCAGCATCGCGAGCAGCGGCTCGTACGGCGCACACCCGAGCTGCAGCGCATGCAGGTGATCTAGCTCCCCGAGAAAGTGCCATGATGCGACTCCGGTGCTACTGTAGTAAAGGTTGTTCGCCACCGGCTGGCTGATGTTGTATGAGACTGAGAGCCGTGTGAGTGGTGGGTTGTGCGAACGTGTAAGCAGAGACGAGATCGTGTCCTCGATCGGGTCGCGGGATTCGATATCGAGGACGAGGTTATCGAGCGAAGGGAGTACGAGCGACTCGACGAGTGTTAATAGAAGATAATGCCCTCCGAGGCTGAGGACCTTGAGCTCGGGCAGTGTGACCGGCTCCAGAGGTAGCACAGGCGGATTTGGTGATGCGAAGTAGAGGGAGAGCGACTCCAGTCGTGGGTTCAAGCGAATAATACGCAGAATACGGTCGAGTGCGAGGTGCAACGTCGGAAGCGTGTGCAATGAGAGCGAACGAAGATTCTGCAACATCGGAGCCGTCCAGTTAAATGGAAGGTGATGTAAGGTGAGTGCTTGCATGTTCGAGATGTTGTATTTCGTGCCCTCCCCGGCACACGGAAGCCATTTCCACTCCGGGCAGAATACTGGCTCAGCGCAGGAGACCTCGAATTCTCGTAATAAAGGTGCATCACCTGCAACAATCGTTAGGAGCAAGATTCGAATAAATACTCTGTCTCACACACCCTCTATCGTTTTGAGCGCGTTGACGGATGAAAAATGCTTGTCGAACCTGAAAACGAACCGTTCCCACCGATGCATCTGCTCGACGAGGTAGAAGAACGCAATATGTCCCCAATGCATATTCTTCCTCGATCTCTGCTGGGAGCCAGACCGTTCGGGCTGGGAGGATTGCTGCAACCATATGTCATCTTGCCCATGACCAGCGGCAGCCACCACCCCATTAGTAATGAGAAGCTGCTGCGTCGTCTGGATGGGCAAAACGTGGACGTGTGTCTGAGGCACATGCACATACGTAGTGGTCGCTGGCACATGTCCAATGTGGGCCAACTGCCCAGGAGGCGTCGCAGCGCCTGCTGGATACCAAGGTTCGAGTAGGGGATGTGAGGGAGAGGAAATACGGCGGCGGGATGACTCAATGACCATTTGGTGCATGGGCTGCGACCGGAGAAAGATCTCTATATCGAGAGGTACGTTGCGGCCAGAACGCTCCAACCACAGACGAATGGTGTCTGCAGAGGTAGTCTGAGTGGTCACTAGACGAATCTGTGCATCTCATGTAAGTAAATAAAATAGTAAAGGGTAGAATGAACACTGAAAAAAGAGATGCAACAAGCCCTTCACCACCATAAGGTTCTCAATCTCCGACAAATGGACCGAGACCTTCTGAAAATTGAAAATGGGCTCGTCGCTCGTTCTATGAACAGCCTCTGAGTATGCTGTAGCTCAATCAAATTCATAATACACTCCTCTTCCCTCAGATGAGCAGCACGTCAGTCGGAAAGAAGACTGAGAACTGGACTATTCCTGCTCTCAGTCACATTTCCAAATTGATGGGGACCGCTGTCTATGAGTACATACAAATACGACCACCCAAACGACGTAATTTGACTCTGGGTGCGATCGCAACGTGTCTCACCAACAAAGCACCCCGAAGGGCTTGCTGCCCCAAAACCACCGGTAATGGTAGCCATGCAGAGTGCACACACCTCCTGTCTGCAAACGGTACATGGATGTAGAAAACGCACCTTTGACCACATGTGCGGCATAGACAGCACCAGCGCGCGCCAGACGGAGCAGACCGCAGACAGGACCCACGCGCAGCACGGGTACTCCTCGAAGTTGAGTAGGAAAATATGGCGGAGGAGCTCGTGCGGCAGCTGCCTAATGGGTGAGATGTACGCCAGTGTGAGGGCAACCCGCTCCTCCAGTGTGGCCCGCTCGCGGTGCATCTCGCGGATGGCGCCCTGCGACTCCTCGACGATGCGCGCGAGGGTGTCTTCGGCATCCTGGATTCTCGCGGAGAGCTCGCGCACGCACTCACGGTGTGCCTCGAGCTCGCGCCGCGCATCTGCTAGCGTCGCTTTCGTTGGAGGCTCTGGAAGATTTGAGTAAGACATAAGAGTCGTAGATAAGTAGATGGGGGTGGATGGAGGTGCAGGAGGTGCAGGACGGTGACCATATAGCCACGTGGCTGCCACCACGGTCCAGACGCGTTTACCGCCTGATTCATAATTAATGATTGGCCACACGAAAAAATCCTGGTATAGTGTATATTGAATGCACAGTGAACTAATTTCATACAGCTCTGCAGTACCGTAATCAATTTGGCCTGTTTCCCACTGAACGTTGAACCCCCTTACCGCCGAGCGCAAATGACTCCAGAGAAGGAAATACGGAAAGCCAACTTCGCGATCATATTACCACCCCACGAACCCAGTCCCCACCAGCCTTCCCTCCTTCTCTCCGTCTCCGGAGATGAACCCACTATCAGATGACGATGGACCGTGCGCATGCTGCGATTCGCGAACACCTTGGCACGGCGTCGAACTATTGCAGTGCGCGATGTCGTCATCCCCGCCCCAGCAACCGACAATTACGATCTTGAGTATCCGCGCGCACCCTCGCAACGCGAACAGCGGTGGCAATATACGCCGGGAGGGCTCCGTAAGAGGTGCGGCGGGCGCTGTTGTGTGTATCGCGTGTCAGGTAGGAAAGTAGACGGCAGTCTCGGATGAGGCAGTATCGTGGCGGGCTACAGTCTGGAGCTCCATGGCAGTTGCATCGTTGAGCACTGAAAGTTCTGTCTCCACGCATATGCCTGTGGTGTGGGCGGGACGCGAGGAGAAATGCAAGCTGTCATTCGTTCGTAAAGTTGTTGACGGTCTGTTGGAAGAAAATGAGAGACGGCGCAGGTTGAGCAGGACATGGGATCCCTGGAAGTACAAAATTAACAGGAAGCTTGATGAGACTGCGAAAAAAGGCGCACCGCAAATGACATAACGGAAAGCTCCCAGCTGGATAATACAGTGCAAGATCAGAATGGTGTCATTTTTGGAGAAAGAAATCTCACAAGAAGCAGATTCCCGCAGAAGGATTCTTGACTAAATGATACATCAAAGTATTCAATAACATGATAACTGGTATAGATGTACGATCACGACTTAGTCAGTACATCTTGATACTGGTGGTGCGGTAAAGCGTACCGAAAATGATTGCGAATGCCCACGTTCCATCTCGGACGAGTACAAAGAATACGGAATGTCGTCCAAGGTATCTAGATACACTGCCGAAGAACTTGACAAGGGTGAGCCCGAAGAGAATTGTTTCAAAAGCGAGCGAGAAGAGCCTGTTGGACATATCAGTTAGGACGGTTTACGAAGGCAGGACGGACGGTCGTACCAATACGAAGTGAATATGGTCGGCGTAGATGTTATGATACATTGTGCGGTGAATGTCATCTTCGGTATAGTGAGTGCTAGCACAGCAACCATGGCAGTGACCTCTGCGAGGAACAAAAACAAGATTATGGCGAGGATAATCGGACTACGGTTGTACATCGCGTAGACTAGAGTGCATTTAGAAGAGGTACATGCACAACAAAAAATTGCACACCTCGGATAATTAGCACGGCTTCGACAGCCACGGTGAGAGCTTCCATTGCAGTAAGCTGATATATGATCCAGTCCCGACACTGAGTGGACGTCCACGTCTGTCCAGTGTAAGACGCCGCGATCAGTGTCAATATCGAGCTGTAGCGGGCATTCAGCCTGCAGTCGGCACGCATTCAATAATTGCGTACCCTTGCGCAAGATATGGAAAATGTCTAACAAAGACATACGTCCACTTGATCCACGAACGTCGCGCTCTGAGAACGGAATTGAATTTTTTTCGTGGGACATTACACAGAGCACTTACTGCCAGATGAACTCTACCTATTTGATCCCAGTGTGCTATCAGCTACCAGCTGGTTATGGACGATATGTAAAAGAAAGCACCTCATCTGAAAGATTGATGACTGTATCCCACACCAGGAAACACGTGGCGGAAACCGCAACCTCGAAAGTCACTGTGGGGAATGATGTCAGCCTGAGACGCGCACAGATTCAAAAACGCGATCACAGACCGGTCGCATAGTAAGCGTCCTCCATCAGCAAAACTGTCGATTTCTTGCAAGAGTCTTGCAAGCGCTTGTAGGGTTTGTAAGCATTGGCGAGCCTTGTTTGCCCTCGCATGTCCATAACAAGAGAGGGACAAGCCTCCCGTCGTCTTGCAAGGGAGATACAAGGCTAGTCATATTCTACGAGGCTCGTGCCTTACTTATGAGGGTCGTACAAGGCATGGAGGCTCTTGCATGGCAGGCACCATGCTTGCGGCGCGGCTTGCGAGTGCTCGAGCATTTCGCCTACCCAGAGCAGAGTTTGCCCCGCCCCGCTCGGGGGATTCATTTGCTAGCTCTGATGTGTTGCATATGAGTTTATAGATAGTCTATCTACGTGTACAGCAAAAAAAACCCGACCGCAGCGTGTTGCCAAACACTGCGGGAAGCAAAATATCGGAATTTTCGGCGCTCGTCTACGCGAGTACAGACTGGCTTAGCAAATTCTTGAAATCGCGCCACTGTACGCAAAAACGAGAAGAAAAATTGACCGCAGATGAGTTGCACCTATGAGATCCCGAGTATGCATGACGAGGGGCGATGCATCACAACGTCGCATAGAGATCGTCCTCGAAGAGTTCAGTTTGATCTTCTTCATTGATATTGTCATCGTTGTCGTCGGACTCCTCCCCGTCTTGACCGTTATCAGGCTCCGAGTTGGGCTCTTCGTCTGAATCACTTGGCGTATCGAGGCCATAACCGAAGTCGTCCTCCTCGTCATCCTCTCCGCTGCCATCCACGTCCTTGTCATCATCCTCACTGCTCTCGTCGTCCATGTTGCCCTCGTTGTCATTGTCTTTGCTGCCATTGCCATCGCTATCGTTGCTGTTGTCACTGCTGCACTTGGGTTCGCTGCTTTCATCGCTGCTTTCATCACTGCTCGGGTCGACCTCTTCCTCGGTACGAACTGCATCCTTCCTCAGGAGGCGCTGTGAGATCTCCCGAATCCCATGATGCCCGACGCCACCTCCTCGGAATCGCATGAACATGTCGCGGTCTACAAAGCTGTTTCACAGATTGTGAGTGATTGTTCAGTATACTACGAAGGATAGTACTCACATGTTGACATAGTAGTACTGCCAATCTTTGTCCTCATCGGCAGGCGAACGAACAATTGATGGCGAGAGCAACTCGGCAGTGCGGCCGTACGCAAATGCAGGAATGAGATGCACTGCCCGAATGACTTGTTCGGGATCGAGAAAACCGAATGCGCCAGGCTCAGCATTATCGAGAAAGCCGACACGAGGGAGCCGCTTTGCCTTCCATCCCCACAAGTGGTCCATGTCGAGACCATACCAGCGGACCCACAGAAAGACGAGTCGTGTCGGCTCCGAGTACACCCCATCAGAGCCTCGTTGACGTGCGTAGACGTGGAAGACACCAACAACACGGGCATACCAGTATGGGTGAGGGTCACCTTCTGGATCCTCATGCGACAAGACCATGATGTCAGCATGTGTTCTTGGATTGATGGAATCCTGATCCCGCCGCATGTCGTATGTAGTGTAGTTGATGCGAAGGACACTATGTTGATATAGCCTATCATTCACAAGGACGACTGAAGCACGTTCTGCATCGGAGTAATCGGTCTCATCACCGTCGAATGTGTGGCCTAGCAGTCGTGCCAAGAGGTGATCTTTGAGTCGTGGGAGGAAGTCCTGATAAATACAGATTAGTCTGCTGTCTATTGCTCGATTGTCATGATTACCTTTAAAGCAGGATCTTTGGCATGCTTCCTGAGCCAAGAAGGGATGTGTTCGTGACTTCGATCGCTCACCGAAATGTGGTAGTGATCGGTAGGATTAGTGTACGGTAGGGCCTCTTCTTCCAGCGCTGCTTGTGGTCCCTGATCTGTCTGTTTCCGCTTGCGGTGATCGCGCTTCTTCTGCGTTGTTCGATCCTTCCCAAGGAGCCGTTCACGGCGGTGGTGCTGGACAATCTGTGCAGTATACTTCTGTTTGCTTGTACGCGCAAAGAACCGTTTAACGCGCCGGTGCTCAAGTTCGCCCTGTGTGTACTTGTCAACTAATGGCTTTACAACAACTGTAGAACGAGTCTTACCACTTGGGTTGATGTACCGTCGGTTGTTCCAAAGTCACGTATACTTTGTGGATAGTCTCCGAGTGCGTGTAGCTTGTATGTCGAGAGATTGAATTTCCGGACCTTTTTGGAGGATTCTGTAGGCTTTGCCGCTGAACCACCTTTTGCTGCCTTTGCTGCCTTACGGCGTCCTCGTGCGGCTTCCTCCTGTGGCAGATCCATCGTGACATATCGTTCGCATGTTGTCTTCGCAAACTTCCGGAGGGAATTCCCCAGTGCTGCTGTAGCACCTTCGAAGAACTGCAAAGTTGTGTCGGAGTGTAGACGAAGCTTGGCATACGCATGCCATGTTGCAAGATCAAAGAGAAGATTGAGGATGACGGTGTCATCATCGTAGGGCAGGAGGATTTCAAACACAGGTAAGGCGCACTAGTAATCATGGAGACGTTGAGTACAGCGAACACTAGGCTGCAATGAACATCTCTAGTACCTGTAGCAGATCTTCAAAGTCGCGGGCAGCCAGCTTCTTCATGCCTGATGCGTTGTTGTTGAACCGCCGGATTGTGTCCCTTCCAAACGTAGGTACTTGGCGGTATCTAGATCATGATGTCGATCAGCATCTGATGCACTGGGAATTTGTGTGGTTCTGACTCACCGTCTGTTCAATTCCTGTATGGTATCACGTCCCCATGCGTACAGAATGCGTAGTAGATGGGTGAATGTTGCCTTCCAGACGCCGAGTTCAAACTCATGCAGCAAATCGGGCACGAACATTGAATAAAAGTTGTAACCGAACTTGTACAGCCGTGTGGAGAATGCGTTCTGGAGGCATAAGGAAAGATCAGATATTAAGACATGAAAGAGTTTGTGAAACCCTTACCCGTGTTGGGACCATCGAGATGACGCCAATTGAATCCTCAATCCGCTTGCTAACGAAACTCCAGCCTTTGTAGATCCATTGGCGTGCACCCTCGATTGTGAATCGGCGAGCATGGGTGTCGACACGTGCCAGCTTTGACCGAAGACGAGAATCGAGCCGCGTGCCGAGTTGTGATATCTTGTCCTTTTCAACCTTACAACGAGGGCAAGGGCATTTGCCAAGATATTTGATACAGGCAAGCAGGATTCTGTATCTCTATCAGAAGCTGCAATCAAGGAGAATAGGCAGTGAGGCTTACTTCTCTGGATAATCTGCCGAGTATGTAAAAATGCGAGGGAAGACACGCCGCATCACACCATCTGCAAACTCCATGACAGTGCCATGCTCATATGCGTACATGAATTCGTCGTCCAGCAACAGCTCGAGGATCGCGTGCATAAGTTCACGTTTGCAATGTGTGAGCACGGCCGAGGACGCAACTGTGTTGTATGCTGCTCGGTAGAATTCTTGGAACGAATCAAGGAGCTATACGTGATGTACAAGAGTGAGCATGTGCGTACTAGTCAAGAGATACTGTATAACGACATACCTTGGGAATATACGCCAAGTGGTGAGCTGCAAACGATGTTGGTTTTGCGCGGATGTATTTCGACTGGTTACCGATGAAGGCGTACATCGGCCATAATGCTGCCGTTCCGAAATTGGCAAGGTGGGTAGAGTCGGAATAGAGCATGATGGCAGCAACAACTGTCTCGAGTGTACAGCCTGCCTCCCGAGGCTGTGCTTGTATCTTGTCATGTTCGGCAATCATGGCATCAGCGGTATACAGTTCACCGTAGAGTCGTTCCGGAGAAGACGATGGGGTAGCTTTCCAGAACTGACGGAAAGGAAAGAAATGGAATTTGGAGGCAGCCGTCTCACGCAAAGCTGTGCGGATGACCTCGAGTGGCTTGCGGTAATAGACTTCTTCAACTGTATACTCTGCGGCTGTACGTTCGCTCGCCCGCTTATCTCTGGCTGGTGGTGGCACACGGAATTTAACAGAAGCTTCATGCCAGCCATCTGCCGCAGAGAATGTCGAGTCCTTCAGATGTTTATCAATGCGGCGTAATTCAGTCGCTGTGCGAAAGTCCTCCAATTCTGTGGGCTGGAAGTCGTCGGAAAGAATAACATTTTGTACAAGATCATCGAGATCTGCGATGGACTTCCGCTCTCGGCCGTTGTAGAACCAACTCATGAGGCGAAAGGTCGATGGGTTGAGAAAAGGAGCAAAGAACTCCTTCGTCTTCGTTAACATAGCCGAGCCGAAGCCTGACCACTGTGGCGGCTTTCCCCTCTCCGACGTAGCAAGCCTGTCAGAGTCGCAGACATCCTCCAAGCTAAAGAGGTCCTCCGGGTCGTATGTCGGTTGGTGTGAGTACGATCGATACACGCCAAATGAGTCCGGTTCGGTGGTGACTGTGGTATTAGCCTGATGTACAGGCTCCGGTGATGGGGACATGCTAACGTGGGGAGACAGTGCCGGTGGTTGAGGTGAGTCGACGGGGGTGGCAGCAGCAGGGGGAAGAGTGGAAGGGACAGGAGGGACCGCGTCCTGGTAGCGTTTGGGTAGCCGAATTGGACGTGCAGGACGTCCTGAAGGGCGCACCGCGGGGGCCTCTGGAACAGGTGCTGGTGCAGGATCCGGCTAAGCAAGCCACACATGAGTGCAATGTTCCAAGAGATGTAGATCAGTCAATTTGACGCTTACCTCTTCCATTTCAATGTCTTCTGCATCTATTCGTGCACGCTTTTCCGCTGCACGCATCTCCTTCCGGTGAGCCTTCTCAGCTGCCTCATCACGATCCCTTCGTTTGCGTGTCTCACCGATAGTCGCCGTTGTGGTAGTCCGTAGTGCAGTACAAGTTTTTGTATGAACGGCGAGAGCGCGAGAGTCGTTGAAGCTTCTCTGGCATCCTGGACAGATCATGGCTATGATCCAGATAGCAGCAGCAAGCAGCCAGAGCAGCTTGAGAAGCATTATCCTCTGCCTCGACGCAGTGCAGTTTACAGCTAAACGACGCTGGTCAACAGCGTCGTTCGCGATACAAACACGCGTTGAGCAGAAAGGAATGTGGTTGTGATCTGAGCGGGTTTACAGCTAAACGACGCTGGTCAACAGCGTCGTTCGCGATACAACTTGAAACACGCGTTGAGCAGAAAGGAATGTGGTTGTGATCTGAGCGGAAATTGTGTAAGTAAAACTCTAACCATCCGCCGAGAGCACGGTGCTGCCTTAAGACGAGATATTGGAAACTCACGATTTTGGTGCCCTCCTAGCCGGCTGTTCCCCTATTTGTTGATTTCTTTGCGCAGTAGACCAGGTGAGAGATTGGGCAATGACAAAAAAGGATTGGGTGTGCGCTGGGCAATTCAAACTGACGGGATGTACGGTGGAGGTCGTGCCGGCGTGAGCCAAGGAGCGAGCGCTAGTGAACAGTTGAGGCTCGTGACTCTGAAGTGATTCAGACTCCGCTGCACGCGTCCAAGTCGCGTCTCAACGCGTTAACACAACTTGCTCTTGACCTCCTACCTTCACTATGGTGCTGAATCGCACCTCCTCCTCCTCCTCCTCTGAATCATCCAAATCTTCCCAGTCCACGAATTCTTCTGCAAGTTCACAAGCACCACCTCCAGCAAAACGCAGCAAAGGTACCGATATCCTCAAACACCTCACCAAGACTGGGCGACGCCGGGCTCGGTTTGTCATTCACCAATATGTTGGAGTTGATATATGCTGAATCTTTTGCAGCAAAAATACTCCAATCTCACCGTTCATCAAGGCTGCAAAATGGATTCCTCGCGCGATTAGCCCCTTCGTCAACCTTACAATTGCATTCCATACCGGTCTACAGCATGATGCAAAGGGTCTTGTGGAGACTGATGGCTTGTGAGTACCAACACCTATATGCTATTGATCTACTGATGGATTCTCGCAGGGACCTTTTCACGAAGCAATGCATGCAGGTCTACAATGCCATCTTAGAGGCAGCACCTGAATCCGACGCCCGCAAAACCCTCCGGAACTTTGAGGAGGATCCTGATGCATTACAGATACTTCTCGGAGAGGTAATGTGGTCACCAGAACAGCATATATGCACTGTAATGGTGTATATATGCATTACATACTGATCCCTTGATCTTCGCAGATGACGACCGCTGCAAATCTGGCACGGTCGTCTGACACCGGATCACTCAAGAAGGACGCCCTTAAGTACATCATTTATGACCCAAAGACTGACCCCCGCTACCAATGCTGGATGACAAGTCAGACCGAGGATTCGAAAATCTGACCCTTGCACGGCTACTGTGTCCACGGAGCTTCCTCGATAACCTCGACCTGGATTACGATACGTGAGTATTATGCAAGCACTTCGTATATTCCATGCTGACACATCTTCATCGTGAGCGGTATTGCGGCACTGCGCGAGGGCCGTGTGTCCTTGACTGCCGAAGATTGGCCTTCATTCTTGTACAGTGACGACGCATACGACATCAATGATTTTGACATCGGCCTTCTGCGTGGAGCCTTCCTTCTCAAGGTAAGATGTAAAACTTATTCCCGAGTGCCCGAGTTTAACGGCCTCTCTAGGTGTACAAACACATCTTTACAGGCCCAAGCTCGGCACTCAAGGACACACCAGGGCCTTCGGCTGGCACTAAGGCCCCAATTGGCAAGAAGAATGGGCTGACTAAGCCCACTCCGGAGACAATCGCATATGCGGCTGTTCAGGTACAGTGGTCTTCTTCGGCTGGGTTGATCACTGATGTTTTAATGGACAGGCTCGTTTTGTGCTGAGCAAACAAGCTCAGTGGGGCACCGATGACGGTGACTTCAGCAACATTGACTTCTTCAACGCCGTGCTAGCACTCTTTGATGATGAAGAGTGGGCAACAGACACACTCAACTATTTCCACAAGTAAGTCATATTCTCTTAGTCTTCTCAAATTGTTGGCTGAAACTTCGTACTACACAGGAATGCATTCAAAGCCGAAGCGCAGAAAAAGAAGACGGCCGGCCAATCGGCAACAAGCATCGCCACCCTTCGAGCGCTGCAGGCTGCACGTCGGGCTGCCGCTTTCAAGCCGCCCAGTCCTCCACCTAACGGCAGTGATGACGGTGAGTACCGTGCATTCAGGCGAATGACAAGACTAACTGTTCTATGACAGAAATACCTTTTAGGGACTCGACATCGCCGCACAATTCACCGCCCCGCTCTTCGTCTTCTCATCGTTCCGCTCCACCTTCTCGCCATTCCACTCCGCCTTCTCGCCATACCACACCGCCTTCTCGTCATACCACACCGCCCTCTCGTCGTCCGACTCCGGCGCCACCACGGCGTCAGCTCACTTTGTCACCGCCACGCCGTTCCACTGCAACGCGTGTGCCATCAAGTCCGAATGCTCGTCCTCAGGCTGAATCCCAGTCGTCTGGTGAGAAGACGAGGAGCCGAAAGGATAAATCGACACAGGAGAAGACAGTGGCAGAGAAACCGAAGCGCAAAGAGAAGTCGAAGACGAACAGTCGAAAGGAGAACACACCGGCGGAGGACAGCTCATCAGAGCAGGTGGCGGCAAAGCGGAAACGCCATCGCCGCACCTAACATTCTCAACAACACTCCTGGTCCGCTCACAGTTACGTGTTACATTTTCACTGGCACTGACTCTGCTGTTTTTCTCGTTATCCCCTCGTCTGTCTGTTCTCATCATTGCTCTCCTCCGCCGTTGCTCATTGTCCCCTCGTCTACCTGCACAAGCCCATTCTCGTCCTTGCTCCACTTCTGATGCTCTGTCCATGTGAATCCTTCGAACTCGTGCTGTGATTATGCATTTGATGTATGTATTATACTGCTCGTAATACAGGTATATTACAATGTCCTTGTATTGCATTGTGTGCATTGCGAGGAGGACCTTGCAATGTGAGGCCTGAAAGGCTTTGTACGGTAATGTAAGGGTAAACCTGCCTTACATATGCTTACAAGGCCATCCGAGCCTCGCCATCCACAGAAGCCTTGTGTGTCCTCGCAAGCCGTTTGCAATAAACCGAGGTCGCAAGTATAGGCCTTACAATGGGTGCATAAGGCTTGCTACCCTTGCAAGCCCTTGCGGCCCTCACAAGGCCTCCCATGGGGCTTGCAAGATTTCGGCACTTCTGCTGATGGTGGCTTCCGCGTGGGTAGCAAGCGTCTAGACATCTAACCGCACGCTACGGAGCGCTTATGTAGACCACTCATCGATCATCCACCTCGTCCGCCCTGCAGCTGTATCATAATGGAGGATTCCTCCCGCCCACCGTCTCCCACCGTCGCCTCTGCCCCCTTCGATAAACCTTCGGCCGATGTCATCTTACGTTCTTCGAATAACGTAGATTTCTACGTCTACAAAGCCGTACTCGTGCTCGCATCACCCGTATTCGAGGATATGTTCGGTTTGCCCCAGCCATCGAACCCATCCCAACAGGATATCCATCCCGACAGCGGTCTGCCGCTCGTTCACGTCACCGATAATGGCGAGACACTGGAGTATCTGCTCCGCATCTGCTACCCTATTCGGAATCCAGTGTTGTGCGACCGAGGAGTGATCGCAGCTGTGTTGGAAGCAGCGGTCAAATATGGCATGGACGACGCGACGGAGCAGATGACACAGTTACTCCACGGTTTTTTTCCGCGCGAATCCATCCATGTCTATGTCATAGCGTGCCGCCTCAAACTCGAGACCTTGGCACGAGCTGCGGCACACCAGAGCTTGAAGCAATGTCATCATTACACTCCAGCGATGGGCCACATATCTGCAGGAGCACTCCATCGCCTCCTCCATTTCCGCCGCAATCATGCGCAGCTTGCCGTTGACTACAAATTTTGTGAGCCATCCATTGAATCGACGTCTATTGCAGAACCTGTTATTGGTCCTGCCGAGGACCCAATCACTTCCCACCCATTCGATGATCCATCTGCAGATACCATCTTGAAGTCGTCAGATGGCGTCGTATTCCACGTACACCAATTTGTTCTAGCCATGGTATCTGATGTCCTGTCGAAGGATCTCGGCTTCGCCCATCCAGGGGAATCTAGCGGATCCAGGACGAGCCCCCTCGTTCTCTCGGTCCCGGAAGATAGCCAAACATTGCTCAGGCTCCTGCAGCTCAGCTACCCTATGCCAGATCCAGACCTCAAAGGTTTCGTGGCTACATACACTCTGCTCAGATCCGCCATCAAATACAATATGGCGAGAGCGATCAAATATGCACAAACAAAGGTCGCAGAGCACATCGAGTTACATCCCCTGCGAGTCTACTTCATCGCCACGAAGCACAAGCTGGTTGAAGAAGAGAGGGTTCGTCGCTGCGCTGCGTCCGGTGAAGTTGAAGACAAAGCCTCGGCTCGTAGGGCGATACGAGGGTGGGAGCAAGTGGCAAGGGAGGCCGCTCTGCGTGCTGTTTACGAGAAGTCCGATCCATACGTTCCGGAGATGGAGGATGTCCCGGCGGGGACCTATTGTCTGTTTTTGGACACTCGTGCTAAGGTCTTTGCTATTGGCGACAGTCTGTCGTCTCGGTGGACAACGCAACTACAGTTCACTCCGAGTCCGCTGCACTGGAGTCACCCCAAGTATGAGTCAAGTAATGCGCCGCGTGTTGGACTCGGAAATATTCACCTTTGGCTGGGACTTTACGAGCCTGCAGCTCCACCTGCGGGTACACAACTCGGACCCTGTACGGACAATAGACTTCTCGCAGTGACTCGCACCCGTCATCGAGCACGCTCTATCTGGAGGAAGTAGGAATGCGAGGGGTAGTGTTAATCGCTTGTCCTTGAGCTGGATCAAAGAAGAGAGTGAGGCAATTCGCACTGAAATTGGTGCTGCCTTGGCCAAGGTGACCTGTTTGCTACTACAATTGAAGTATTGCCCGCTGACATGGTATATATCTAGATTGAAATATGATGTCTGGTTGCAGGAGATACTCGTCAAGGAATACACTCGATATTTCGTGGGATATGCGAAGAAATCGGTTGATAGCAGGGTTCGTTAGCAGGGCCTGACGAAGGAGAATTTGGTATCGAGTGCATGTAACTACACGGCTAGAGAACACAACCTTTGCGACAATATCTGCAACGAAGAATAGTGAACTGAGACCAAGTTGTGTCGAATTTCGTTTCCGCGACTGTAGCAGCGCTGCAGGCCTGGCAGAGTTTTGAGATCACGGCTATGTAGCAGGCTTCGAAGCGGCGGTTGGTGAGGTTGCGATCTAGATGAGAGAACACGTGCTTAAAGTGAGCAGCGCTTATATGTTGAGCCCTCCTCCAGTTGACCTCCAGCTGTCTCCCTTCAATCTACCATGGCGAGCTCCGCTCTCTCTGTAATTGACTGGTCTAAGCCCTCACTTTGGATATCTTTGGCCTCTATTGCGTTCAATCCGACGGCGTGGAATATCGTGGCACAAAATGGCAAGTTCCAACAACTACGCGCACGCGATATCTGACAGTTTTTCCCTGTAGAATATCATAACAAGACCATAACGCGTCTCTTTGGAGGCAGTACGAAAGCCGGATGCTACTTTCTGGCAATCATGATTTTCTCCTTCGGCATCCTTCGTGACTCGCTGTACGTCCCAACGCGCCGTGACGCGCTGAGCTGGCTTGCTGACCCTCCGCCAGATACCAACGAGCGCTGGACGACCAGCCCCGTCAGGCGCTTCTTCCGGAACCATTCGACACGCTTGTGCCCGCTGCGCTGTTCATTGTGGGCCAGACGTTCGTCGTGACGTCGACGTGGGCGCTAGGCATCACCGGGACCTTCCTCGGGGACTACTTCGGTATCCTCATGGACCACAGAGTTGAAGGATTCCCGTTCAATGTGCTACGGGACCCCATGTATGTCGGAAGTACGATGTGCTTCGCGGCCGGAGCCCTCTGGTAGGCTTATTTCTGGTCTCTTTAGCGCTCCATCGCGCTGACGTGTCTTCCAGGTATGAGCGTCCAGCGGGACTCATCATCACGTTCTACGTGTATGTCGTGTACCTCATCGCTCTCCGGTTCGAAGGGTAAATATCCATTTCCTGTTCTCACGGAGTCAACCACTGACCAATCTTCCGGCAGCCCATTCACGGACATGATCTACTCGACTCGCAACGCCGCAAAGGCAGCGGGAAAGAAGGAGCTATGAGACACCCACGACACTCACGGACGCCATGACTCACTCTGGACACGACAATCTTCACAGTAGACGAACCATCATCGTAGACTTACCCTACTTGCCTCTTACCCGCCCTCCCAAAATTACCTTACATGACCGCACTTACGATGCCCTCGGATGTAAACTGGGATTTATCTGTTACAAGCATGTGCGTGTGGTGCAGTCAATTCGTCGCATCCAAATCAGTTGGTGGCAGTCCAAGACACATGCCCTACACCTCTTCGTCGGAGACAGGTCCGAACTGATAGCCCTTCACGACCTGATCCCACAGTACCTTGCAATCCACCGAGGCATTGAGGCGCGCCGCAAGCAAGAACGACCCGCTCAGCTTCCTACAGAAACCCAGCACGATAGTTTGTCATCCCGGCTCCACGCGCGAGACCTCAGCACTCACCTGTTGAGACTGTATGTCTCCCGTGGGGGCGGGGTCAAGCGGTGCTGGAGCATGACAGGGATCAGCGCCCGGATCTCTGCCGTGATAGCTGCCCACTGCGAGTGCGGGCCGAACGTGAACGGCTGCGGCGTGTCCGCCTTGAACGGCGTCGCGAGGAGTGTCATCGAGCGCACATGTGCGTCCAGCATCACCTGCGTGGCATTGTCAGCGTGCGCATGCAGAGGGGCGGGATGGACGGAATGCACCTCGTTTTCTGCGCCGGTGAGGTAGCCTAGCGCGAGGCTCTCGGCGATGCATGCCTCGCGGTCGCCGGAGAGCGCCGCCTGCAGGACGCGCAGCCAGCTGTCGATAAATGTCTTCGAGTACGCGCGTGTCGCGCCGAAGTCGACGAGTGCAATCTGTAAGACAACGAGCATGGGTCTGTCATGAGCAGACAAGGCGCGCACGGACACACCTGTTGCGTGCGAGCGTTCCATAGGAAGTTGGTCCAGTTCGGATCGGTCTGCATCGCGCGGAGCACGAAGAGCTCCTTCAGACAGAGTGCAATAATCCGCGCGGCGATCTGTACGACAACGGAGACATCCATATCAGGCATCCGCTGTAGACTCCCTGTCCTGAAAAACGACTCACATCGTTCCGTTCGCGCTGGCTCAGGGCACTAATCGCGGCACCGCCGACGCTCACGCCCTCAACGTACTCCATAACGAGCACGCGCTCTGTGCTGCCCTCCCACACCCACGGCACCTTGAAACGAGGATCGCCCCCAGACCTGCAGAGCGCCAAACCGGCGCAGAAAAGACGCTTCGCGCGTATAGTCGCATTCGTCCGCCAACTCCTCCTTCATGACCTGCGCAACCCCTTGTCAGCTTCGCACGCCACTCGAGCGCGGCCGTGCGCACCTGGATGGTGTTGTCGAGGAACAGTCCCCGCGGGAGGAGGCGTCCTGCAGTGAGGAGCATTTTCACATACCCGAGGTCGCTCGCAATCGAGCCCGCGATGTTCGGGAACTGGATCTTCACCGCGACCCGTGCAGGGGAGCCCGTCGGCGAGGACGACGCGCGGAGCACCGCTGCGTGCACCTGCCCAATCGACGCAGCCGCGAACGGAAGGCGGTCGAAGGAGTCGAAGTGCTCCTCCCAGGACGGCCCGAGCGCGACGCGCATGACATCCTGCGGCGGGCATGAGTCGGCGATGCGCTGTGGAAGGGGGAAAGGACCTACCTCCATCTGCCAGTCTGGCATGTAGTGTGCGCTGTCCTGTACCCTGCGGAAGATGTCCTCGATATCTGGCGGGAGGACATGGCTGTCTTTCCATGAGGACATCAGTGCGCGCTGATGCCGGGCGGGGGAAACAGGAACCTTGGATGCTCATGAACTGCCCCAGCTTCAGAGCCGCACCGCGCAGCTGCGTCAGCTTTGATACAAGCGTTTGATGTTGCCCTCGGTCAGCATGAGTGAACTGGAGGCGCTATCGTCGGAGGTAGATCTGCGGAGCAGCTCGGACGCAGCGCCGTAGCCCAGCGATGCCGCCAGTCCTATGAAAGTGATCAGACATTCGGAGGCAATGTTGCGGAACATAACAGTACACACCTCCGTAGTGAAACAGACGGCCTACACGCGAGGAGGGTACTTTAGAAGACTGTAGCTTGCGAGCTGCCGGTGGCTCGAACGTGACGGGCTAGTCAAGAATGCGTCAGATTTGTCCATGCAAGTCTATTACTGCAAGGAAACCAGCTCGTTCCAAAAGCTCATAAGCCTGCATGTCTCGAGAGCCTGTACCTAAAGTACAAGCAATGCTACAGAGACGAAAGTATATAATTTGTATGGTATGTCACTACACGAGATTCAAAGTGCACGTCCATGGATATTGAGTCGTTCATGACATGAAAACTCACCTCGGATGCAGGCTCTAGGGTCGCAACGACATCCACAAACACATCCCTCGACCCGATAGCCGGACTGGAGGATTGGTAGGAGACGCAGCGCGTGTCACTGTCTCAAGCAGAGCAGGCGTCGTCTCGGCTGCTACTTGGGTATGTTGTATTGGAGGCGGAACATAATCTGCTTGCACAAGAGCCACTTGTGGCGGTGGTGGTTCTGGTGGCGTTAATTTTAAGACATCGGAGGAGACAACGGACGCTTCGTTCGCAGTGGGATTCGTGGACGTCGGGCTCCGCATGGGACTGACGGGCTGTGTGACTTGGTCATCCTGCCTCTTCCTTTTCCTCGGAATGGCGGCATTGTCTATGATTGTTGGAGCGTATCTTCTAGAGACCTGCGCAGCTCGAATTTGGGCGGCATGAGAGAGGACGTCGACCACCCCGCGTGCGACGCATAGCCAGTTATACACTGGCCCGGGAGGCATGCCAAGTGGTAGAACAGAGAACTAGAGGTCCTAGAGTATATAGCTAGGCATAGTTGGGTGTTGGGCGTCCGAGTGGACGCGTCTGGCGAGCGCGTCCCCGTCGACTCCGTCACATGCACCTAGCCGAGACTGGACCATGAAATACAAGCCGGACAGATGATACGAGCAAAGTGCAGGACATGCGAATGGTATCGACAGAGTAAACTAGATGTACGTGTAGTCCGATAACAGAATAAATATACTAGACAACGCATCTACTCCGGACAGTAGCTGCCTCAGTCGGCCAGCGTCGCCAGATAGCTCTGGAGAATGACTCTGATGAGCGAACAGCACACCATGCAGCTATATAACACTCACGTCTCTGTCCAGCAAAAATCAAAGTACGTCAGCGCAACGGCGACGTAGAAGCTAGTTCCGACGCCAAGCGCACGCTCCTGCTCGGTGTCGAGTTCGATAACGCCAGAGCTCGATCGCGCGGTCCACACGGGTGTGGTGTCGCGGAACCACAGCAGTGGCATGGGGGGTAGAGCGCCCGCGTTCGACGACGGCGGGCCGGGCGTGGGTGCGAGCATGAACGAGTACGAGTGAGTGGGTGCGCTGCTCCGCAACACAGACACGACGCGGCTGAACATGGACACGCTCTCTGGTGGCTTCGCAGATTCGGGCACGAGAACGAAGTGTGAAACGCAGGGCTGCTGCGCGCGCGAGGACGGCCGTCTTGACGACGAGGGCGATGGCGAGATTTGTGCAAGTTTGGCGTGTACGGAGCGTGGGGAGGGTGGGTCGATGACGAATGTCGGGACCTGTGTGGGAGGCGTCGGTGGGTAAGAATGCACAGCGGAGCCGCGCTGGACATCAGTCAATGTAACGTCCGAGTCCTCGGAGCGTTTGGGGGCAGACGGAGGATTCGTGCGGCACGCAAAGGTCAGCGCGGCGTCTGCGTGGTATGGCGATGCGCGTGGAAGAGGGAGAAGAGATATAAAAACACCCGGAGGGAACGAAGGGGTGCGAATGCGGATGTACCATCCTCGCTTTGGTCGGTGCATGGTCCAGAGTATCGTCGAAGTGGCATTCTCCTGGGAGATACTCAGCATGCCGCAAAGAATTGATCGCGGTGAACCCAGCTCACCACAAGATGTTCGACGATCTCCTCATCCGCGAGGAATCTTTCCTTCACAAGGTGGGATGAGCCATGAAGAGTCACCACTGACTTGTGCCGCTTGCCTTGTACCACATTACCTTCTCAGACCCCTCCTCTGACACGTTGATACGCATGTCTGAGAGCACATCCGAGCTGGCCAGCATTTCAGTTTCTGCATACCACCGCATTAAAAAAACATACCTCCGCACAACATATCGAACAAGATGGCTGCCTGCGCCGGGACTTGAGGGCGGAGTCGTGTTCATGGCGGTTGGTATCGCAGTCGACGTCAAGCGCCCATATAGTGAAACCTCGAGACACGTGACACTACAGCTAATCTAATCGTCTCTGTTATCTTTTCTCCGTCCCTCACAGTTGCACGCCGGTCTAAATGTAGCCTGTCCCCATGTAGTTCGTACTTCGTCTGCTCGAGCTACCACCATCGGTTTCAGCATTTTCGCCTATGGATTTACAACTCCAGGGTGTTCATGTCCTGGTCACAGGTGAGTCCTAGGCTGAGTCATAACATTGACGTGTTTTCATTCAATGTTGCACAGGCGCGAGTGGGGGAATAGGATATGCAACCACACTGTTGTACCTCAGTAAGTCTTCTTCATGGTGTCTAAATACTAATCAGATATCTACCTTGCTGACCTACTATGCAGAACAGGGCGCGATCGTCACCGCGCACTGCAACACGAATACTACCTCACTCAAGCCGCTCATAACAGAGTATGGACCCACGCGCGTTCGCATGGTCCAGGCTGAGCTGGCCAACGAGGACGATGTTGCTCGCATGTTTGGCACTCAGACCTCTGGCTTCGGGCCCGTGCAGATCCTCGTCGTGAACCACGGCTACTACCCGCCGGACGACGCGCCCGTCGCACAGATGACGCTCGCGCAGTGGAACTCGACCATCGCGTCGAACCTCACATCATCATTCCTCGTCGTGCGCGAGTATATGCGGCACCTCGAGGGTGCGACGGACGCGCAGAAGGAGAAGGCGGCCGTCGTCATCATCGGGAGCACCGCGGGCAAGTACGGCGAGATCGGCCATGCGGACTACTCTGCAGTCAAGAGCGGTACGTCTGCGTGCGGTGCCGTTCTCGCACGCTTGTACTGACGGGCGGGAAGGATTGATGTACGGGTTCGCCATGACGCTCAAGAACGAGATCGTGAAGATCGCGCCAAGGGGGCGCGTCAATGTCGTTGCGCCAGGCAGGGAGCCCCTCTACCCTATCGAGGGACGTGCTACTGACATCACATTTGTTTCGGTAGGCTGGGTGAAGACGCCCATGGCCGCGCAGGCCTTGGAAAACCCCGCGATCATCTATCGTGCACTAGCTACGTACGTCCTCAGTCTGCAATTATACACGAGTGGTGTCTGATGCGATGGGTATTTACACAGCATGCCCCTGAAGAAAGTGGCGACCCCGGAAGATGTGGCACACCAAGTCGTATTGGTCTCATCTTCGGTGGTATCTGGCCATGTCTCTGGGCAGGTGATCATGGTCGATGGCGGGATGGAGGGGCGCTTGTTGAATAAACCCGAGGACGTGCAGTATTGATGGTGGGTGTATGCCTGATACCTTGTATATTGGCTTATGAACTCTCCCCCTGACCCTCACAGAAGATAGCGTTACGAGAAGAGCTGTATATGTATGTACAAAAACCCGGTGTCGATGAAACGACGTGCGGCCCTGCACTGTGGTATTATTTGAAGTCGTTCTCGGTGAGCTGCAACTGCTCCTGCCTCGCTGTTCCTAGACGAACTCTGGGCTTTGACAAAACACCCGTTATACGGTGTCTCACTTCCTCAAGCACGTAAACCCGATGATACACCGGTCAGAAGATGTTTTAGCCTATTTTGTTCTCAAGCATTGCGGGTCCTCTGTGCCACGAGACATAACTGACTGGTTTGCCATCACCGCTTTAATTCAAGGGAAGACATGTAGGATAAGCATTGTTACAGTGGCTTAAACAACAGCCGCAGCCGTACTTCTCGTCCCGCAGCTCTTGAACACTAGAAGTCCCCTCCTATTACATACCTATCGCTGACGCTTCCTCACGGCCCACAAGGAAAGTGCCCTACGGTATGTCAGAACCTTAACTTACGTCTGAGATTTCGCTGACAATTAATTAGCTGCACAGACCAAGTTAGACTGGTAATCCGTTGTGAAATTCTCCAGGACTATCTGGCTGCATGATCTATGGATCCAAGGAATGGGACCGTTGAGTACTCGAAGAGGAAGAGGCGATCAAGCACATCGAATACTCGTCAGTGGTGGGTCCGTTCTGCGGGACATGCATGTTTGATGGCTCGCCGTGCGGATATGATGCATGCATCTAGACATTCGATGCCGCGAACGTGAGTTCTTCTGTTTCCGTTGTCATGCTACTTTGATTTCAGCTGCGGCTCTGAGTGTATGCTCCGACGGATGTATCCTACACTTAAAGTATGTTCGTCTGTCAGCTGAGATATACTACGAGATTAATCTTCTATAGTACTTCGGCGTTGGTTCTATCCCGTGGTCGCCACTCGGCCACGGTCTTCTTTGCAGCCCATACAAGAAACAGAAGGACACTACGTGGAGGTGGGTCTCGATTATCGTCACGTGTACGTGGTCGGGTCGATGACGTCTTGCAAAGGTACCTTGCGATCCTCGCTCAGCAGCCTCCCTATAAAGGATCGTCAATCGGTGAGCTGCGTGCGTCGCAGTAAGGACGTTGATCTTCCTCACACTTTCTGCAGCATCTAAGAGTCTCTCTGAAAGGGGGCATCAACATGGCGTAGGGGCGCTTGCCTGGGAGTCGGTGGGTCACACTCATTTGTATCGCGATGAGCAGATCGCTGATGTGCTCTCGGGGATTTGGAAGTCGTCACAGCCTCGATAATAGGCATCACCGAGCCTCGCAAACTTACGGGATATTATCGGTGAGTATGTCGTCGCTAGAAATAACGCAGCGCTAGAAGGCGCTGATCATGACGCTCGGTCTGAATACAGGGGCGTGCATCCAAGCTCACCGATGAGGAAATAAAGTCCTTGGAGGAGCCCTATGTGCCAGTTCCGATTTCTGGGCACTGAGCGACTTGATGCATGCATCACAACGGGCCAACGTTGGAAGGGAAGAAACTTAGTCGGGTGCGCATTTCATTTGATATCTCTCTTGTGATGATGGTGAACTGTACCGTACTTTTGCCCTCGATTCACAAGGCGACCGAGACCAAGTGCTGCTGTACCGCAGGTACAAATCGTTCCACGCTTCCAGTGACTCATAGACACTATTGCCCAAGTCGAATGGAACCTGAGCTCGGAATGAGGTTGTGCATTGATAAAATCCGCTTTGCTCTGTTTCGAATCAGTCGTATAGGTCGCCGTGCGAGATTTTATCTGTTACGGAATGATGTAATTATTCACGGAGCGGCAGTAAGATCAATTGAGGTGGAGGCGCTACCCCGTGGGGTAAAGCCGTCCGGGTGCACCGGACCGAGCATAATACCCCGCTGGGTTCCAGGTTGCTCCACTACGTATGCACCTGCCATGGCGCATCCTGATGGACCCGAGTGTGGAGTCTATCTGACCACATGCGACCCCTGGGTGAGCCGCGCTCGTACATAAGTCTCTCTGTCGACCTTCCTCCTCTCACTACCTTCCCCGTTTCTCATCTCGCGCGCCCCAGGGCTACTCTTCTCGCAACAACCCGGACCCTCAGACTTACCAAAGCATGGTGAGCGTAGTGCCTTGTACGATCTAGTCCTGCTCTCACGTACTCTCATAACAGTCAAACCACGATGACCACCGTGATGTTCACATCATCAGTCTCCGGCTTGCGCTGGGATCGATAGTCTCTCCAGTAAGTTAGAGGACGATGCTGTCTCAACATGAAGCCCCTCTTCATGGGACGCTAAACCGACACCGCCTCCCAGAAGCGCCCCCAATACACCCGGTCATCGACGAGCATATCAGGAACTGCAAGCCCTTCCCGCCGTACTCAACCGCGACGCCAACCCGTTCGCCCCCTGAGGTCAACACCGGCGTGCATGCGCACGCACCCTCGCACAGGTCATCGCGGGCTCCTACCGCAGTGAGCATATTTGCTGTTACTCAACATGATACCCTGCGGTATACTATGCTACTGTTCTCCATATCCACGCGCGCCGCCGAGTCTTGGCTTCGTCAGAGTGTATTTTGACCTCGGCAGAACTGACGCTTGCCTCAGTATCCTCAGACGGAGGCACCAAATTCAGAGGCACAATCACCCACCTCGTCGGCGGGTTCTCCCGGCAGTGCTCGTGCATTTGAGGTCCCACTCCCCCTGTTGAAGGCCCCCCAAACGCCTCAGGTACCAGTACAGGCAATGTCACGTCCACACGGACGGATTTCATTGGAACCTTGCGGTCCAAGAGCGCCTGGGATGCTATGATCCACGGCTCATTTGTCTGAGTTACATCACTACCATACTACTTATTATTTCGCCCTTCTCTACTACTCCATACTGCCCATACATATCTCCATCTTCCTGGCCGCGAGTCCTAAAAGCACTCCATACCACGGATTAGTACTGTGATGTTGTATTTGTGCCTCCTAGACGAATCTTTCTTTGTATACTGTAATGACCCTTTCTGTGATGTTCAGAATTTGTAGCTAGACTGCACATGTGTCCACGATGTGCGAGACTCGAAGATGGAACCTAAATTTGAGCGTTGGATCTTCTTGTTGACGATCTCAGACACTTTTAGGAGACTTGGGAGATGTCGCGCTGACATATGAATGTGACACTCACGTCGGCATGTTGTGACTGATCGTGACCGCGACTCATTTAGCTCGGTCGGGATCTTCGTTGCGCAGTCTTTTCACAGCTGCAGCTGAGAAGAAATACCATCTCCTTGGTTGTGCCGTCACACAGCCTTGGGACCTCTGAGGTGCGCAACCACATCAGAGTCGCGGATCGCTGCGCGTATACGTATATCATCCGAGCCAGATCCTAATCAGAAGGATCCAAACCGCGAATTCGGTAATATCCCTTGAAGGCATACACAGATGGAGGCATTCGACACATATCAGACGCCGCTCTCAAGGTAATTTTTATTCGAATCGTGTATGCGCGTCCTCACACGCTTGTGTAGCCGCTATGCGAGCAAGGAGATGGCCCACCTCTTCTCGCCGGCTGTGAGTCCCGTCTCCTCTGTAGCAGGGGTCTGATCAATATAATTTCATCCAGAATCGTTTCTACACATGGCGGAAGCTGTGGTTGAACTTGGCGATTGCGGAGAAGGAGCTCGGTCTGCCTGTATCCGATCAAGCTATCGAAGAGATGAAAGCGAACCTCGTAAGCACTTGAGCAGAGCCTACTTGACCTGCATTTCACTGGCCACAGCACCTAGATGCGAACCAATTTGAGATCGCCGCCGCAGAAGAAAAAAAGCGACGGCACGACGTGATGGCACACGTCCACACCTTTGGCCAAGTCGCGCCCGCTGCAGCGGGCATCATCCAGTCCGTCGTTTCTCCGCCACCTCCCTAACTCTCTCCAATCCACGCGCATACAGCCTTGGTGCAACCTCGTGTTACGTGACGGAGTGCGTCTCGCGCATTACCCCTTCGGCAACCTTTGACCCTTATCCGCGTCTCCGTTCAGCAACGCAGATTTGATCTTCATCCGCGAGGCTCTCACACTCCTCCTGGGTAAGCTAGCCGTCGTGATCGACAGGCTGGCGAACTTCGCTGCGCAGTACCGCGCACTACCTACGCTGGGATTCACGCACTTCCAGCCCGCACAGCTCACGACGGTGGGAAAGCGAGCGACATTGTGGCTGCAAGTACGTGCGAGGGAACGCGGTAGATCGCGCGGGAACTCATCTTGCTGCTCAGGAACTCCTGTGGGATCTGCGCAACATCAAGCGCGCACGGGATGACGTCGGCTTCCGCGGTGTGAAGGGGACCACAGGAACGCAGGCCAGCTTCCTCACGCTGTTTGACGGAGACCATGAGAAGGTTCGCATTTCGAGACCCGTTCCATAAATATGACCATCTCACGACGCAGCCCCTTAGGTCGAAAAGCTCGACCAACTCGTGACGCAGCTCTCCGGGTTCAGCTACGCCTATCCCGTGACCTCACAAACGTACTCGCGCAAGATCGACGTCGATGTCCTTGCGCCGCTTGCGAGCTTCGGTGCGACCGCGCACAAGCTCGCCACAGACCTGCGGCTGCTCGCGAACCTCAAGGTGAGCGAGCTTTACACCCCCCTTGCGGAGGCTTACCCTTTGGACTTGCAGGAAGTTGAGGAGCCGTTCGAATCGACGCAGATCGGGTCCTCCGCGATGGCGTACAAGCGGAACCCGATGCGCTCGGAGCGCATTTGCAGCCTTGCGCGGCACCTGATGGTGCTGCAGCAGAACGCGCTTATGACTGCGAGCGTGCAGTGGTTCGAGCGCACCCTGGACGACAGGTGCGCCGCCGCATTACCTCTTCCGCTCTTCCATTTTTGGTGCCAATGCTGACGACGGCCGCGCGCAGTGCGAACCGGCGCATCACGCTCCCGGAGGCGTTCCTGACGGCAGACATCGTGCTGACGACGCTGCAGAACGTGTGCGAGGGCCTCGTCGTGTACCCGCAGGTGATCGCGCGGCGCATCGCGCAGGAGCTCCCGTTCATGGCGACCGAGAATATCATCATGGCTGTCGTGAAGCAGGGCGGCGACCGCCAGGAGGCGCACGAGAAGATTCGCGTGCGTCCGCACCCTCCCTTCATTCTGGCTGCGTCCCCGGGTTCCGCGGGCCGTTTTGTGTGTGTGCGCTGACACGGGTGTTTGCAGGTGCTGTCGCATGAGGCGGCGCACCAGGTCAAGGCGCTCGGGCTCGAGAACGACCTCATCGCGCGCGTGCGGCAGGACCCGTACTTCGACCCGATCAAGGGGCAGCTGGACGCGCTGCTCGAGCCTCAGAGTTTCATCGGGCGCGCGCCGGAGCAGGTGGACGCATTTCTGAGGGACTGGGTCCGCCCTGCGCTGGCGGACGAGGAGCTCAGTGCGAAAGTACAGCAGGGCGGGAAGGCGGAGCTGAATGTGTGAGTGGCGGCCGGCGCGGCGAAGAAGAAACATGTCTGTGTAAGTTTCGACGTGGAAGACTGCTCGTTAGAATTAGACACTGAATGGCGCAAGCACTTGCCATGATGGCCGGGATATCAGTGAGACGGGTCATGCTGCATGTCGGTACTCGGCATGTGTGCAGCTTGACTAGGACCAGCGCTCGTCGACTGAGTCCACGCGGCGCATGACACTAGCTAGTGTTGCGAACGTTGTGCATGTGCATGTCTCGGCGTAAGTATGCTCCCCCGTGTACTCGGTTGTGAGGGGCAAGCAAGGCGCATATCGGAGAATTTAAACAGGTATGGATTCGATGCCTCTGGAAGAAGACCTCACAGTACATTTTCCCGTCTGCGGTGAGGCCTGATACTTACGGCTTTACAGGCACAAGAAGCATGTTGTGCGAAAGCTCGTGTGCCCGGCTGCCGCTGCCGTTACTTCTGGAGATTCGGAGTACGTCAAGAGAACGGAAAGAACGGCTCCTCGAGCGAGAAGCCCGGGGACGTAACGCTACCGTGCCTTGAGAAATTGAACGCTAATGCCGGTGACAGAGACGTCCAAGCCACATAACTTTGATTGCAGGGATCAACTTACAACTGCGCATCTGTCGTGCCGGACTTTGGAGACGGTCGTTCGCAGTATGATACACAGACCTACCGGACGAACTCCCCAGCGGAATGAGAACTGCATCGTGTTGATTGAAGCACACGAACGGTGACCGGCGCCACAGTTTGGAAGGATCTGTGTACGACACGATCAAATGAAGCGTCCGTTGGACGCCTCAGAAGCCGGCGGCGCAGTAAATTGATAGGGGTCCGGAAGGACGTTCGCGTTTCAGCTGGTTGAATGAGCGGCCGTTGCTAACCCCGTATCGTGATGAATTCATATGTTCGGATACACTGGAAGACAGGGCCCGGATTGATGTATGCTAGGCCATCATGGATGCATGGAAGTGCATCCAACTGTGCAGGATCATCTAAGGGTGGTCTGAGGGGTTAGCTGGACGGAGAGGGGACGCCGCATTTGACTCACATACACGCGGCCGAGTTTATATTGGAGATAGTGAGGAAGACTTCTATCCGGACGGTCCGTACCGATGCAAAGGAATGTTGCAAGGAAGCTTCAGCGTGCGCTCACGCAAACGTTCCGTGGGTGTGGTCGAGCAATGCACGTGGGCAATGCATACGTACGAAGATTGCTGCACCTGAAGCACCGGAAAACCAGCAGAATTTTCGGACGTCGCTGGCAGCATCACAGACATACATGACGGCTGGACTGATGTACATGAATTTGAGCTGGTGAGACGGCGGCGCTGTTGCGAAGACTCGGAAGAGAGCTCGGAGTCAGTAGGTGGCACCAATGCGTGCTTAGTCAGATCACAGGAAACACGTTGCCTTCCGGATAAGGGAGCGTTCGCTTTACACTCGTCGGGCGTTCCCTGGCAGCGTTCCTCTTCGTTTGCTCCGTCGTCGCTGTGCTTGACGACGAGCTCTTGTACACTTGTTCCCCCCTATAATAGATACCTCGTAAGCACCCCTTTCTTTATTATCTGCCTCCGAACCATGCCAGCACGCTCGCCATCGTCGCGTCGCTTCGCTTCTCGCTGTTTCTCACCTTGCCATCAGCTCAACTTCTTTTTCAACTTCTGTCACAGCGCACCAAAATCACCCTCAAATCCCCCCATCACTCCCGCGGGCACTGACCCAGAGGTCATGGACTCCTCCGCGTCCAGTTTGCAGGTCCCGGATGCCTCTATCCCTGGTCCATCACGCCACCAAGCTGCCAGACCAGTTTCTGTCCAGCCAACAACGACCGCGTCTCCTCCACAAAGCTCAACTAGGAAGCGTGCCTCTCACCAGGTCGTAACTACCCAACCACAGCAGGAGGAGCAACCTGCCTATCGAGACATATACTCACACCCCGCCGCTCTCGAATATGCTGCGGCTCATCCGAGACGGACGATCCCTAAGTTCGGCCCATACTTGCTCCTACAGACGCTTGGGGAGGGCGAATTCGGCAAAGTCAAGCTTGGCTTGCACATGCAGTGGGGAGAAGAGGTCGCCGTCAAGTTGATCAGACGAGGCAACATTGACTCGTCCGTTCGCATGTCCAAGGTCGAACGTGAAATTGAAGTCCTACGGGTGCGTATCCTGTGCTTTCGTGTTTTGCGGTCACGGCGTGATCGTGGCCTCTCGCATGCTTCAGACTTTGAAACACCCCAATATCGTTCGGTTGTATGATGTGATTGAAACCGACAAATATATCGGTATAATCCTCGAGTATGCCTCCGGTGGCGAGCTGTTTGACCACATCCTCGCGCATCGATACTTGCGCGAAAAGGATGCATGCAAGCTTTTCTCGCAGCTTATATCGGGAGTTTGGTACATACACCAGATGAAGATTGTCCATCGCGACCTCAAGCTGGAGAACTTACTGCTCGACCGCCATCGGAATATCATCATCACCGACTTCGGATTCGCCAATCGCTTCGAGCACCGTTCAGACGATCTCATGCAGACGAGCTGTGGCTCACCCTGTTACGCCGCACCCGAGCTTGTCATCTCCGACGGCCTCTACGTGGGATCCGCAGTCGATATCTGGTCCTGCGGCGTCATCCTATATGCGATGCTGGCGGGTTATCTGCCGTTTGACGACGACCCTGCTAACCCGGACGGCGATAACATCAATCTACTGTACAAATATATCGTCAACACTCCCCTCTCGTTCCCCGAATACATTTCAACCGAGGCGCGCGACCTCCTCTCAATAATGCTCGTGCCGGACCCCGCGCAGCGTGCCGATCTAGGATCCATCATGACGCACCAGTGGCTCGCGCCGTACGCGCACACTTTCGACAAGAGCGTCGCAGACCTCGAGCGCGCGGCGATGGATCAACATCACCAGAAGAGGCTTGCCTACCAACGCCAGATGAAGCAGTCCGCAGTGGATCCAAATGCGAGCAAAATCTCCCGCAGTCACAGCGCACGTACGGAGGCGTACTCCACTGGAGCAATCGGGTCAAGTCCTCCTTCCAGGAAAGAGAGATATACTCAGCCAGAGTATCTGTACGAGACGTCCACAGATCAGGTGCCGAACTCCCGCCGTACGGCGAGCTCCGCAATTGTGCTACCCACGTCGCCGCCCGTTGCGGTGGACGACGATCCATTTGCACCATCTCCTATACACGAAAGTCCTCCCATCGCCATTCCGATCGTCGCGTCGCCAATCAGTAACGTCAATGGTCTTAATGCTGCTATCAATGGCAGTGGCATGTCCAACAATAGCTCCGTACCTCCTCATACCGTCGCGCCGGTCAACGGTTCACCCGAGTCGAAGCGCCCGAAGAGCGGCTTCCGGCATACCATTCAAGTCGAGTACGGTGAGTCGGACGCCAAGCAGCCACAGCAAGGATCGAGACACGTTTCCAATGGTTCATCGTCCATCGGACGGGCTGGCTCTGCCCAAGAACGTACGCCGAAGAGGCCTTCAATCGACACGACGAGGAGTATCGACAAGGCGCTGCCGTCCCCTCCCTCGTTCGCGCGGCAGCCCTCCACCAAGTTGCCCACAACCCCTCCTTCCGCCGTGCCGCCTGTAGTCTCAATCGAGGTCACGGGGCCGCCTGTGACGCCTGTTGTTTCCGCAGAGGAGAAGGTGACGCCTGGGCCTGGATCGTCCGACTCGGCATCCTCGAACAAGAGCCGCCATCGCAAGGGGCTTTCGATCGACAAGATCGGCATCTCCAAATTGTTCGGGTCTGGCACGGAGCAGCCGTCCAACGGTGTCGCACGCTCGCAGTCACAGTCCCAAGGCAAGAGCTCACCTGTGCAGGTGCCTTCAGACGACACTATCGGCCGTGCGGCGAAGGAGAGCCATCGCCGACCGTCGACACTCCAGGTGCCGCTGTCTGCAGGCGGTGCGGACTCGTCGGTGCTGCTCAGTCCTGAGGCGAACAGCAAGAAATCGCGGCGCAACACGCTCACTGTTATGGTCGAGCCGCTCAGCCGCACGATCAAGCAGCGCAGCAGGGGTCGCGGCACCCCGGTGGAGACACCTGTACGCGAGAAGGGATACATGCAGGAGAAGGACCAACCTGCTGTGCCGCCCAAGCTTGTGTCGGAGAAGGGGATGGAACCACCTGCGACGCCACAGTTCACGAACGCGTCGCGGACGGACGTCGGGCTCGGGATGCCGCCGTCGGCGTACAAGGGCCAGCGACTGCCGGCGTCGACGATCAAGGCGAGCAAGGTGATGAACTGGTTCCGTTCGAAGAGCAAGGGCCGCCCACCGACGGACGACGAGACGGAGAAGAGCCTCGTACCGGGCGACATCCAGACCGTCCAGCGCGGGCAGACGCCGTCGACCACCAGCGTCAATGCCGGCTCGACTCCGTTGTTTGTGCCTACTCCGACTGCAGAGCTGCGCTCGCCGGGTGCTCCCGGCCATGCGAAGCGCTCGCCGTCGTCCAATACCGACGCGTCCGTCCCGATGCCGTCTGGCGGCTTCGCAGACCGCATGCGCAGGCAGCTGCCCAGTGGCAAAGGCCTACGTGTGCACCATGGCGCGGTCGACCAGACGACTATCACGACAGGAGCGCCGCCAGATGTCATGCGCCACGTACGCGCCGTGCTTGAGGGCATGGGCGTCGAAATACAGCTCGAGAGCGAGTACAAGTACCGCTGTATCCGTCCGAAGAAGAGGAAGACGGGCAACGGTGTCGGTCTTGGCTTGCGTGAGGGCTCAACCAGTGGTCTTGCCGCCTTCTCCTTGGTCGGCTCTGCTGCATCGAATGGGGTAAGCTGTCCCTTTCTGTTATGAGCGTCATTGGTGCTCACTAGCGAACACCAGGTGGACAAACGTGGTCTTCCTCTGCCTTCGCAGTCACATTCGTCGTTCAGCTCAACAGGTGGCATGCTTCGTGGATTGCTGATGCGCCGACATCGTCGCAGGTTTCGAACTCGTCGCTGAACCAGGCGCAGCAGCCCTCGCATCGTTCGAGTCCGAGGCTTCGCCTGAAGCCATCATTGCCCAGCGGTGCCTGGCGGGTCCAATGGCGACGTGTCGCCAGTGCCGTTTGAGGCGATATACGGAGACTACCAGGAGGACCAGGGCGACGAGGTGCGCTTCTCGGTCGAGCTGACGCGGCTCGACCGCCTGGACGACACGTTCAGTTTGGACATCCGGAGGTTGAAGGGAAACCTAAGAAGCTATAAATTCCTGTACGACACACTGAGACAGTACGTGGCCTGCGCTGTCTTGGTGTTGACGTGTGTCGCTGATCTGACCGTTGCACAGGCGTGCTGATCTCCAGCGGTAATGGAAGACGCTGGGTGTACATATCACGGGCCTAGGTTACCCCGCATCTCTATCTCCCGCCTTCGTTCACATCCCGCTGTGTGCACCTACGCGCATACGCATAACATTCCATTCTAATTCCCCAGCGTCCCTGGCGTTTCCTAATCCCACTGTGACTGCGCATTTCCTGCCCTTTGTGTTCTTGATCGTCTACGATCAGTGGTATCCGTACTATGATCTTCATTCCGCACCGTACATCCTGTCCTTTCCCGCTCCGCTCCGTTCTGCATTTGATTGGCATTATTGTTTGTGTTTCGGCTTGCGTTTGGTGGCCCGGAGGATCGCACTGTCCCGCGTAACATGCATGCACATCAGTCTCTCTGCATAGTCTCTCTATTCCATTCAATATATATGCCCAATCGTATTGTTATTTACTAGTGATTCTGGGTGATACTGGAGTGTGGGATCACTCCGAATGTCTGCCAACTGCTCGCGATCGCGAGGAGTCGGTGGTTGCGAATCTTGTGGCTGACGTCCATCCGACCTCAAAGACCAGTACTCACAAGCTATCAGTACTCGATTGTTACCGCGCCAACCTCCACTCGACATGAGTCAGCCAGAGTATACTCGAAGTACTCGGCACGATTGGTCTAGTACACTCCTGTGGCCTGAAACTTCATGCTACGGAGCCTGGAGAGGTATTGGCGGCGCGGCACTTGCTGTCGTTCCGACCCGAGCAAGTCATTACCAGTTCGCTGCCAAGGCTCGTAACCTCACAATCTAGTTGTTAATGACCTCAACTGTCGACATGCACTGACATTATGTATGTAGGGTGAATCGTAGTGCTCGAATCATCGTCCTGTGGCCACCGGCATGACCGTGCGTCGCCTGCGTTCTAAGACTCTCCAGCGTACTCTCGATTGAGAACGGGTCGGATTCATCCTGGACTGTAATTCGGCTCGCATGCTCCGTGTCAGTATATTTCAGGCCTTGTCCAGTCTGCCATCGACGCGCATCGAGTCACCGCGTCTGATGCAGGGCTACTGGAGCGCTCCGTTGACAGTTGCGCGGGTGGGATTAGGTTCCGGGTTGTTTCTGGGCTGTGAGATCCGGTACGTACCCCTCTGACTAGCACTGCAACGTTGCACTCACTGACAGATGCCTCCCTCATGACCAGTGTACCTGCCATCGCACGGGCAGTCACGGACTATGAGCACAATGAGGATGCATGTACATGTTCTATCTCTCCCGATACCCTGTAAGGCCAGATAGCAGAACGTCCTGCGTGGAAATTCTTACTGTAGTCGCAATCGATGCGGAGGTCGTCCTGAGTCCAAAGAGATTTTTAATTTCTGGATGCGCTTCATCCGGCTGTCATGTTGCATCGAATGCCGGTCTTGCAGCGTTTGAGGCACGCATTTTAGTCTCGTCTGTGAGTGAAGTCATTGCCGAGCTCTTCAAAATCCATACCACTAACCATATTCCAACACCGACGTCTCGCATCTCTCTGTCGCTCCTTCTGACACAGTAGCCCAAGGCAGATTTCCAACAATACCACCTCATAAGAAGTCGAGAACGTATCTGACGCTTTCTTCTCCAGGCAGGCCAACATCACCGTGAATGGTCAGAGGGCCGAGTGCAAAGGATACCCCTATCATGTTACATGAAGCAAGGCTTTTCCGAAGTGAAGTCCAATGGCCGTTTTGGCTACCAGGACAGTATTAACACGGTGCGCCTCGTAGTGGGTTTCATTCATTCGTTTGCGCTTAGGCCGGGACGAAAAGCTCCTCGCACAAGCAGAGTAGCTAGCCCCGCTCACAGGTAGCGAGCATTGCGTCTGCATTGCCATCTGGCCTTGTGTTCATGGCTCCCTGCATCATTATGCCGTCTCCACATCATACAGTATCATGCATCTCTTGATGTAGGTCGGGAGAGGACGGGTCAGGAGTCATCAGTCTGCTCATCGTACGATCTGTGGAGGTCTGTATTCGAGCATTGCATTCTTCAGTGATGCGAGCCGCGGACTCATAAGGAGGCGGGATGTCCTCATAGAGCGTCTGTGGCGCGGAACTTGACGGATCATTTGTATTCGTGCGCGCGATTGATCGAAGCAGTCACACTGCGATTGTGCCGAACCTCTGCCTGTGTCCCGCGAAGGACTCGGGTGTTTCTTGAATGGCTGCCTTTTCGGGAATATCACTGTCTATGCCAATATGGCCGATGCTGAAGCCGAAAGCTTCGTCTTTCTCCCCTCACCATCCCTCCGATGTCTCCTAGGAAATGGACCTTGAAAAGTATTCGCAGCAAACCTCCGTTTGAAGGTAGCCGATGTCACGGAGGAATAAAAAGTGGGCGTCTGTCTTCTGAAATGCGCGCATCTACTGACATATTAGCTATGGGCAGACATCCCACGTTTGACAGTGCGCAAACAAGACAAAGTTCGGTGGCACAGCGTGCCGTGTTCACGAGCGCGCGAATGACGCCAGTAAGTCCCTAAGCGTGACCTTAATTGGACAGATATCCTAGCGCCTTACTCAGTAGGACAATGTAGCTGTGCTGGCGGCTGATGCCAAGGACCATTCTGGTGGAGTCGGGACGGCCATGCGACTAGGTTTTCAACGCCCATGAGGCAAGAAGTTCCGAACAGCTACTACTCGGGCCAGTGCAGAGGCTCTCCCAGTTCCTCCTAGCCTGATAAAGACGTTTCTGCTACCGATGTGACAGGCTCTCGACCCACCGCTCCAGCTGATCGGACACTATTCTCTGGGCATGAAATGAAGAACGAGGCGCCTCTCGGCTTCCCTACAGGTATAAAAGCAATGATGTTTGGCTTGTGGGAGGAAATCACCACTGACTCGATTTCTCTACCTACCACTCATCCTCTATTGTCGCAATGTCTGGCGCTCTTTTTGTCCCCTTGGGTCCAGGCCCCGTGAAACTTCCTCTCACCGCCTGGGCCCAGGGTGGTGTCGAAGCCCTCCTGAAGGCGGCCTCCAAGCAGCAATACGACGAGGTATTCGAAGGGTTCTTCGCGAAGCATGTCAAGATTGTGGTGAATGGGAAACACGTCTCCCGCGAGCACTACAAGGAGTACATCCTCAGCATGACGCTGGAGGAGACCTTCGCGCAGGTGACATTCAGCGGGTCCGTGGCTGTTCCTGAGGATCAGGACGACCCTACTGCCGTAAGAGGCCGCGCAGTATGCCCTTCGAGACGTGTACTTACTCCCTGACTGTGTACAGGCTGGCACTGTGGGTCTCTTTTGCACGGCGACCATTGACCAGCCATCGCCTCTGTCCAACAGCCACAACAATCTCGAGAAGGTGAACCACCTTACGTCGTCGCTGAACCTCGTGTGCGTGACCTCTGCAGCTTTCTGGCCGTGGTCACTTGAAGCTGACGCTTCTGTGCAGTGTCATTCAGGATGAGTCGGTGATCCCGCCCGACGGGAACACGTTCAGCGCACGTAGAGTATCTGTGGTGAACGAAGTGACCGTGAACACCAGTAGCACTCTTCTTCCTCTGCCTTCAGTTGCGAAGGCGTGAACATGTTACATGTGGACTATTAGTGGGATGATGGACTTTGGTTAATTTGTTCATGGAAGTCATCGAATCGCGGATACTTGTGTTGTGTTCCTGTTCTTGTCATGCATCTTGTGTTTTTACGAGTGGACGGAAAGATGTGTGCACTAGCGACCAATTATATTTCCTGAACAGCTGCCTATTTTGGTAAGGAGGGCACGTGTCACCATTTGCCGCTGAGGTTGAAGTGTCCGCCGCCATCTCGGCTAGCCTATCCTCTCTCCATACCCTGCGCAGGGTTTTCATTCCCCCGTTCGCTGCATGGGTTGCGCTCGATACTAGCTTACTACCACCTTCAACAGTAAGTCATTAACATGGTTTTCCCTTTGCCAGCATCCTCACCCCGGAAGCAGTCGGATCGTAAACACGACTAATACACACTCCTTGACTAAACGAATGTCTTTACGAACTCGGCGCCAGGAGCTCCGACGTGCAAAGGGGCATAGCCCTACGAAACACAAGCCTTATGACAAGGACGACACGACTGCGGGAAGGAGGCGCAAGAAGTCGCATCACAGCGAGAACCCCCCGGTCTTTTCCTGCGAATCCACCCCTCCGTTGTCCCAAGACCTCGGGATGCCCTCCAGGGCGCAGTATCAACGCATCGAGAAAGCGTACATGACATCGCTCCACGCACGCAAGCAGGAGAAGGCGCTGCTCAGCCAAGACCTGTTTGACAAGATCTGGGACGTGCTGCATGACCCGGGCTCCGCGCGCGTCGGCACACCACAATTCCGCTGGTGGGTCCGCAAGATGTTCGTGCTATCGCACCCCCCGGCAACCTTCTCTTCAGACGACCTTGCGAACTTGGGTGCAGAGAAGATGATGCCTGTGGTGCTGCACGAGAACCGACCGGTGGCAATCAAGGACCAGATCTACGATGTGCTGTGCTACTGCCACCAGGTTGCGAACCACGGGGGGCGCGACAAGACCACTGCCGTTATTCGCGACCATTATTCGTGGATCCCGAAGGAACTCATTGCGCAGTTCGTCAAAGCCTGCCCTACTTGCGTGTTCAAAAAGACCGGCAACATCACCCTTGCGATGTCCATGAACCCCGAAGGCGAATCCTCTCACCCAACTATAGACACGGACAACGGGACTGTTGGTGACTCTGACTTCGACGCTCTGCATGTTCCTGAGCTTGGACTACCTGTCGTGGATCACTGCGTGCCTCTGCCTGTATCGAATGTGATGGGATTCGAGGATCGTCCTCGGTCATGTAGTCCTATGCTCAAGCTCTGGATGCCTACACCTGGACCTGCACCTTCGTCTATGTCACATCCCATGCCTGCGCTTACCTGGTCAGACTCATCCTACGACACGCATTCCACATGCTGGTCTATTCCATCGTACACCTCTACGCTAGTATCTGACGTGCGATCTCAGCCGGGCTCGAGCAAGACAACACTCGACGCACCTTCTATGCAGCGTTTCAGCAGTGCCGAAGAACGCATCACGCTTCCGCCATTGATGAAGACACTCGCCGAAGGGATGCTCGGGATGCATACGCCACTTATGCGCCCGCATCTCGATGCACCAGACAGCTTCGGGCTCCCTCCTGCACCCGAGCAGTGGTATCACCTCAGGCAAGACCAATATGCACATGATGCATGGACGCCCGCCCATGTACCCCAGCAGCGTTTCTCGCCCCAGATTGACCCGACACTGCTGCAGGACGAACCACAGCAGCACTGGATGGACCATAACCCTCTCTACACGGCCGTCCAGGGTGACCCTACAGTGCCGCCCTTCCCTGTTTCTACAATCGTTGAAGACGAAGACGGAGCTCCGCCTCAGGAGTGGGAGGTCGCCCCGCCCACGTTCGTGCGTGGAGGCGCGGGCCAGTCGTTCTTGCTTCCGCTCTCCACTTCGCCGCAACTTGGTACCACCTCTGGTTTGCGCGATCCTAGGCGGAGCGTGGAGAACCTGGTCGAGCCGTTCTGCATGGATCCTACGGAAGTCGCCGGTGAAGTGCAGGTACCTTTGGATTTCCAGACACACTTGAGGCCTTTGCCCTCTCTGGACGACATCGCACATGACAGCTGTTGACAGTCGTCGGGTGGTCCTGTTTGCATATACCTGCACAGCTTCTTCCTTGAATCTCGTCAACCTCGTCAATGTAGCCATCACACATCCACTGACTGTATTGTACATAACTTCTCACAAACTTGTGGAGAGCATTATTGTATGTAGACAGATCAGTTCACCGGTGCCTGACGCCTCCTGAACATAACCGCCGCGCCCTTGTCAGGTGTGATCGTGGGTCCCAAATATACATTCGACGGCCGCTCACGCCCCTGCGCAAACTTCACGTCGTAGTTGACCACGATGTGCGCAAGCATTGTCTTAAGCTCGCTCGACGCAAAGAAGCGGCCCGGACTGCTCCGGCGACGTCAGCACGCTGGACCCGAATGTAAATGCACGAACGCACCAGGCATGCTTGCCGACCCCGAAAGCGATGTAGTCGACCGACGTGTTGACGTACTGGAAGCGCGTGCCCTCGGTCCCCTCGCGCATCTCTGAGAAGCGGAAGGGGTCGAACTCGCGCGGGTTGGCGTACTTGGCGCCGTTGCGGTGCGTGTCGACCGCGTCTGCAGCGATGAATGTGCCGGCGGGGATGTGAACGCCGTTCGAGAGCGTGACGTCCTGCATCGCCTTGCGCATCACTGAGACTGGATCATCGTGCGGTGAGCTACGCGGCATGAGAAGGCTGAGGATGGCGCGTACTGCAGTTGATTCCGTTCACGCGCTGCGACTCTCGCAGGAAGCTGTCGAGACGCGACATCTTGGCGAGGGCGTCCTTCGTCCAGCCGTCGCTCTTGACGGCAGCTTCGACTTCCTCGCGCAGAGGCTGGATGTACTCGGGGTTCGCAGCCAGGTGGAACAACGCGTGCGTGACGCTCTGGCGATCCGTGCACACGTCCGTCAGTGTCTGCAGACTGGCGGCGGGGCTGTCGTACGCACGTTCGAGGACGTGTGGATCGCTGCGAAGTTCACGAGCATGATCTTGCGCATGATGGCCTCTACGGAGTCGCTGTGCGCGCGGCCATCGTCGATGAGCCACATGAGCATGTCGTTCTGACCGGACGAGTAATCAGTCGAGCTCCGTCGTTGTAAGTCTTGATAGCACGTACGGGCTTCTCGGCCCATGCATCGCCATACTGTGCCAGTTTATTGAGACGCTCTTCGATGATAGGCCTGAAATGGACGGCACCACGCCGCACCGACCTCCTCGGGAACGAGAAGAGGCGTCCTGTGATGCTGGAACACGCGTATCAGCCAGTTTCTAATGCTTCTCGCACTGTAGAGACGCTCACGGCAGCAAAAACGCAGGGAACAGGTTCAGGATGGCTCTTGACCTCGCGATGTCGCTGGTGAACCCAATCGCGATGGCCAGGTAATCTCTGTCTCTGCCTGGAGAAAGATACGCTCGATGAGGACATAGATGAACTTGCCAGTCCGCACGTACATTTTGGGACCCCGACGAAGATACGGCTGCTGGCGCGGGCTATGATCTGGGTCATCGTTGGCCAAGCAGGTACACTGAGCCATTCTACGACCATGACAATCATCTTTGGTATGTGTTTTGCGACCGAAACACCTGACGTGGTACTGACCATCACCTTGCACGGGGATATACTCCTTGAACGCCATTTGAACCTCATCCACGACGTCAGGCATCAGCATGCCCAAGTTCCGAGTGAGCTGATTCCGGATCGTTCCAACGTGATGTGGCTCGTCAACCACATCAGCGCCCACAGAATACCTTGTATGTAGTGTCTGTGAAGAGCGAGATGAGACGTATTTCTGATGTGGTGGAAGAGTCTCACATCGTCTGCTGCTTCGTGGAAAGACATCTGATCGTCTGGGAGCCTACGCAATTCGTCGATCAGCTTTGGGCCATTGACTACCACCAGCCACCGGTCTGGCATGGCAATCTTGAAGACAGAGTCTCTGTGCTACAGGACTCCCGGTCAGTAGACATCCTGGCGTGGGGATCGAATGGCCACCTTCTCAAAGCCCTCTGCCAGCATCTCCGGGGCATGACGAATGAAACGAAAGGCGCCAATGAAAGACAGCAGGGGTGCAGATGGGCCAACAGTTGGGATAGAGTAAATCTGTGGAACGACTGAGGGTCAGTACTAGGAAAACGAGTGTGCAGAGTACAGACGCACTGGATTGCTCCATCTCTCGATCAGCAACAAGCCGAGTGCGCGGCGGCCACGGCATACAGGAAGGACGTGACGTCCTCCATAAGAATCGGCCGAGGGAAGTAGTAGCTGCGCTGTACTTCGAAGAGCTGCTTAAGTGCACGGAGGCGTTGGCCGCTGACATGCTGGTATTACACGTCGTAATACTAAATGCCATGCTGGCAAGGGTCCGCCTGGGCATGGCCAAGAATATCTAGGGTAAGCGAATACCTGACTTCTTCGAAGCGTGCCGCGAATGGCTGAATGACGACCGCACACATGATGCGGGGTCTCCCTTTTAGTCCTTTCAGTCAATGGAGCTGGCCGATATCATCCTGATCTCGGTGTTCGCACTGTTTGTCTGACATGCCTCAATTTTCAATTAAGCAGACTGGGATGATGACAATCCGAGAAGGACTTCCTCACTTTGAAGAAGGGCTCTTGAAGCGAGAAACGAATGCGGCTATCATCGTGAGAGTATGTTTGTGGAAACGTCGAAGCCTTATTCCGTTCGGGATCAGTCACGGACAGTATCCCTAGTCAGGCCGCTGTGATCTTTGTGAGGCTGCAGAGAAAGTGCCAGTGGGACAACACAGAATGTCCATAGGCTAGTCTCGAACCAGCGCTTTCTATTCAAACAGACCGAAAACGGAAGCGGACGTCTGGTGGTTACCCCGGGCCGTGGCTACCCGGCTTCCAACTTGAACGCATCCGAGTCGTCGTCGTTCGTGCTTAGCGCTTAGCTCTTGACGCATCCTCCACAATATTTGCCTTTCACACTAAAATCTCTCGGCAACCACATTCTCGACGCTCGCAGTCCTGATCAAAGCCGGAAATTCGAAGTTTCCAACATTGTGTGATCTTTCCGACTGGGCGAGCAGTAAGAATGTTGAGGAGAGCTCTCGAGGATGAGAATTGCAACACTGTTACGCTGGTGTCAGACGACAGTATCCATACAACTTCCTTAGATTGGAGAACATCTTTCCAAAACACGACAATGATCAGGCTCGCACCTGACGTCGCCTGAACAAGACCGTCGCATCTTTCGCAGGAGCAATGGTTTTCCCGAGCCACACATTGGATGGCTGTTCTCCCTCGCATTCTAATTTCACATCGTATTCGAGAACGATGTGCGCAAGTATCGTCTTCAGCTCGCTCGCCGCGAAAAAGCGTCCCGGGCTGCTCCGCCAGGCCACATCAGTAGACACACGCTGAATCCACGCGAGCGAACGTACCATGCATGTGCGCCGATTCCGAAGGGAATATAGTCAACAGACGCGTTGACGTACTGGACGCGTGAGCCTTCGCTCCCGTCGCGCAAGGACGAGAAGCGGAAGGGGTCGAACTCGCGTGGGTCCGCATACTTCTCCCCGCTGTGGTGTGCACCGATGGCGTCCGCGGCGACGAAGGTACCTGCGGGAATGCATATGCCGTTGGACAGCGTGATATCCTGCAGCACCATGCATGTAACAGAAACTGAAAAGTACCGTACACTCAGTAGAAAGATATTGAACGAAGGGAACACGACTGCGACGAACCGCAACTGGTCCCATTTACCCGCTGGGACTCCCGCATAAAGCTGTCCAGCCTGGTCATCTTCGTAAGGGAGTCCTTGGTCCAGCCGTTGTCCCTCAAAGTGTCTTCGACTTCCTCTCGAAGAGGCTGCATGTACTCGGGGTTCGCTACCAGATGGTACAGCGCATATGTAATGCTCTGGCAATTTCGGTGTCAGTACCTGCACTAAGCGCATAGTGGTACGCACGTCTAAGGACGTATGGATTGCTGCGAAATTCAAAAGCATGATCTTCCGCACGATAGCCTCCATTGAATTACCACGTGCGTGGCCTTCTTCTATGAGCCACATGAGCATGTCGTTCTGGTGGAATTACCATTCAGCTCAGCACTGTCGCCCCACAACTCGATAAACGTACCGGCTTCTCTGTCCACGCGTCACCATACTGTTCTAGTTTCTGCAGACGCTCTTTGATGATGGGCTTGAAATGTACAACACCGCGTTGCACTGACTTCCTAGGAAACGAAAATACACGTCCGACGATGCTGGGATATATGTCAGCCAGTGTCGGTTACATGCGCGCTCGAGCTCACGGCAACAAAACTGCAGGAAAGAAATTCATGATGGCTTTTGCTTTGACTACCTCACTGGTGAACCCGATCGCTATGCCCAGGTAATCCTTGTCTCGACCTGTTGATTGATATGTTCGATGACGAGGCAAAACAACAACAACTTTGTACTCACATTTCGGAACACCAACGAAGACACGGCTACTGGCACGAGCGACGATCTGTGTCATCGTTGACCAAGCAGACACACTGAGCCATTCTGCACCGGTGGATTCGATTTGAGTACACACACCACACAACGAGAAAAGAGGGACTGACCATCGCCCTGTACACAGATGTGCTCTTTCAAAGCAAGTTGAACTTCGTCCACGATGGCAGGTAGAATGCCGCTCAAGTTCTGAGTGAGCTGGTTCCGGATCGTTCCAATGTGGTATGGTTCGTCGAACACATCAGCACCCAAAGAGTACCTTACATGTAGTGTCTGAGAATGGCGAGCACATTGGAGGTGAGCATCAACCTTTGGGACGATGCTGTAGCCTCACCTCGTCCGAAGCTTCGGTGAGGGACACCTGATTGTCCGGGAGTTTGCGCAGCTCGTCAATGAGCTTTGGACCATTCACTACAACCATCCATCGGTCCGGCATCGCAACTTTGAAAACGGAGTCTCTGTGCTATGCGATTCTGTGTCAATAAGGCGTGCATACACCACGGGTAGGATCAACTAATACCTTCTCAAGGCCCTCTTCTAGCATCTCCCGGGCATGGTGTATGAACCTGAAGGCACCAATGAAGGAAAGCAAAGGTGCAGATGGACCGATAGTGGGAATAGAATGGATCTGCGAGGACACCTCAACATCGGTCTGACAAGAGTGTAAGATACAGACAAACCGGATTGAACCAACTCTCGATCAGCAGAAAGCCGAATATGGCGGCAGCCTAGGCTGGAACCATCGAGTACAGGCCTAAGGGAAGGTCCCCCGTGGGAACGCTGAGTTTCAATCAGCACAGCGGCAGGTCAGGTGCTCAGCGTGAGCGTGTGCAAGACGCGTCGGACGGACGCGCCTTGCGAATCCTTGCCAAGTACTTGCACCTGTATCACTACTATGGTTCTTCTATAATCACCCCCATATTTATATGTTTAAACTACCATGGAAAATCCTCCCCCCGTTGGCTCTCGGGACTGGCTCTGCACTCTTCTGCGCGAAAAATGCAAGATATCTCAGCCTTATGACTATCAGCTTGACCACGGCATGGACCTCATTGCCGGCAGGGATGTCTTTCTTGTTATGGCCCCAGGAATGGGCAAGACAACATTACTCCATGCTCCACTCCTTGCTGCACAAGCTCGTGGAGAGAAAGGGATAGGCATAGTGGTTGTGCCCACGAAACTTCTGGGTGAACAGCAGGTACGAAATTAAATATCAAGCATTTTGACAGGCATCTTCAAAGTCATCAGGCAGAGACGGCATGCTCTAGAGGTCTTTGGGCTCTTGCCATCAATCAAGATACTGTCCGCAAAGCTTCCCGAGCTAAGCCAAAGCAGGATCTATTCCAGGAACTGGCTTCCGGAGATGATGTCCGCGTCGGAATCATGAGCCCTCAGATGCTGCAAAGCGATAGATTGGAGAAGATTCTCAGCAATCCCAAAACAAAAAGGCTTATCCGCTGGTTTCTTATCGACGAAGTCCATCTGCTGCTCGCAACGGGTACACAGTGGATTACTGCCTACGCCTCGGTCAAATATATGCGCCCTCGTCTGTCTTCTTCGACAATCTGGGGTGCTATAACTGGAACTGCGACACCTACGGATGCTCGGATCATTGCGTTCGATCTCGGTTTCCGCAACCATGTCAACGCACGCTACTCTATTGATCGCCCAAACTTGAAGATCATACCGAGATTCCTCAATCACTCTGTGTCTGGCTACGACTTCTTAGATCTCAGCTTTCCGATTCCCCCGGACTTGACTTCTGGTGCTCAGATCCCCACTACAATGGTCTTCTGCGAGACAATTGAGCTCGGGTGGAAGGTCATGACTTTCCTCGACCGGCTCATCTCCTCTTCTGTTCCGAACCGCCGCTTCATTGTCCAACTTTACAACTTTGTCATTCCTGTTGACTCTCGGGCGCAGTTCATGCTTGATATTCAGGACAGCTCGATACTCCGCATCGCTGTATGCACCGACACATGCACCTACGGCCTCGATATCGCCCATGTACGGCGTGTAGTCCTATTTGGTCTAGCCCCTTCGGTCGAGAGTCTCAAGCAGCGCATGCATCGTGGTGGACGTGACGGCGCTCCCGCAACAGCATATCTATTTGCGCCGAGCTGGGTACGCACTGTCCCCCTAAAAGACACAAAGCAGTCGAAGGATGACGAAATGCGGTGTGCCGCCCTATCTCCTGCGATGCTTCAATGGTACAATGCGACACCTGAATTGTGCCCACGCCACGCAGACCTCCTTCAGAACAAAGAAGAATTCATCCGGCATGACCAGTGCTGTAGCCTGCACGATCCGGAGCCGCAGACAAGCACAGATCTCACTCTAGTCACTGAATGGAAGACATGTTTCGAAGAACGCGCGCAAGCCGCTGCCGCAGCGAAATGCAAGATCCCTCATTCAGACGGCACTTACCGCACTCTCGAGAAGCCAATGAAAGATGCTCTTCGGCGGATGCTGGAGCAATGGTGCGGGCGCACTTGGCTGTCTATCCGGGACCTGGTGGAGGACCTTCCAGTAGAGTACTTCCTTCCATCATATCTCCTTTCCAGCCTCATCGACAAAGCACATGCTTGTTCGTCATTCGACGTCTTTCGGATAGTCCTCGCTGAATGGGAGTTCCTCGATCGCTATGGCAAGAAGCTGTTCAGATTTATCACGGAAGCACTACAGGGAATACAGGAGATCGTGATGGAGAGAGACAAACCACCCGACATGACTCCGAAAGAAGAGGGAACCGATACAGTAATCCCATCGCAGCCACGCGTCCGCTTGCTAGTGCGCAAAGTGCCACCTGGCTCGCCACCCACGAATGATAAGGAGATTGCGAGTTCCGGAGGATCCTCAGAGGTGGGAGAGAAGTCGGATCAAGATTCACGTCGGCCGGCGAAGCGGGTGAGGCGAGATGGGGCAGAGGGCAAAGAGAACAATCAAATTAAAAAATGAATGCTGTACAGAAGTATCAATGGACATGGGAAAAAGAATGGAGTGTTGTAAATCCATCACGCATAACAATTGGATTTGCCATCTGCTCGGGAGCCATGGACTCCGAGTCGGACGTCGGCATATCATTACGTGGCGTATCCAGGGCGACACTGTTGATATCCATTCTGTCAAAGAGGGTCCGTGTGATGAATGTCTCGAGTTGACCACTGCGGAGCTTTTCCAGACCGGCGGAGAATTCATTGATGACTCGATGCGACTGTGTACGACCCGGGCAAAACTGGAGGATGTGATCGGTGCGATAGTGAAGTCCAAGAGCGTTCAGATCGGCAATGACGCTGGCGTTTGTGTGGCGTCCACTGTGCTTGCCGATGCCGAAGAGCTCCGTAAGGCAATCACGAAGTGTGCTGAAGCCGCGAAGATTGAGACTGACGGCCTCCTTCAAAAAGGCAGAGTCAAAGTCGACACTCTTTGCATTGAAGAGTTGCTTGAGCCAAAAGTTGAAGTGCTCTTGAAGCAAGTCGATCTCGTGCCAATGTCCGGGCAAACCGGAAGGATTGACAAGGTAGTTGTTGAGCAAGGCGGTCGTAAGATCGGGTGGGAATTCCTTCAGCAGGTTACATGCCATTTCGAGCAACTCGTTGCCGTAGTTGGTAGAGCCTGTACCCCAAAATGTAAACCGAAGCAACTGCAACAGGACATTGAATTTCTATACAGTATATGTCAAGCGAGACCGGACCGTACCTTGATGATCTCGAGCACCCGGCCGATATCTCCTTCTGCGGTTGCATTGCAGAACTCGGTGTACCAGTATGCAAGGCGCATGAACGAGACCGTGTTCATAAGCGCCTCGTCACCCATGAAGCGAGGAGGCGACGTAGCATCACTCACATCATCGCCTGAAGCGGGTGTCGGGCCTTGCGTAGGGTTGGGACCATATATTTGTGGATCGCGGGGTTCAAAACCACGTGCGTCATCGTAGCAGCCCATGCACAGATACCTGTCGTAGCACTTTGTTGCGATATCCCGCAGTCGATCAAACGTACATGTGGCAAAGGGCCCTCCAACTGCAAAGTATCTCTCGAGTGCACCCAGCAATTTCATGTCGGTCGGGAAGGAAACACCGGAGATCTCCTCGCATAGCCAACTGGGAAGCACGACATCAAACGGAGCTCATGCGAACAATATCCAATCAACTCACCGAATGCTTTCAAGCACGAGTGCGTCAAAGCGATCTTGGATTATATGATGCGCAGGGTAAAAGTCGCACTTTGTTGCATTGAATTTGTCTCGCCGGAGTACGTGAACGTCGTGCCGCAATCCAAAGATGTCTTTGCCAATGTCGGGCGACCAATGCAGACGAACGATGGCCTTCTGTAGGGCCCACTTCATGTGCCATAGTTGTATGATCGGGATGGTCCACTCATTTCGAGCAAATTCTGTCTTCGTCTTTGATCGATAGCGCTTGAGTTTGCGTAGCCGGTCTACCGTCAGCTGATCGCCACAGACGAACATCAGGCCGCTGGAGAGCCACTCTGCCTTGATGCCAAGTTGATTGATGATGTCGTCGAGAACGTCTCCCGTACCCGCAGTTGTGGATTCGTCGATGTTTGAGCAGCTCAGTGTCTCAATCCCGCTCTTGCGCAAACGAAGGCGATGCTTTGCGTACTTGCTCGAGAACAGCTCCTCGACAGCCACGTGATGATGTTTGAGCCTGGGGATATATTTCACACACTGGCGCATGACAGCAGTGATGCCTACGTTACGTATATGTTGCCGATCGATGTCTTTGAGCATATCCTTCACCGTCAAGGAGCGACAAATGCCTGCTGACATGTTTCGTAGAAGTGGTGCTGCGTCCATTGCACCTGGGGGTACGTCCTCGAGGAGGATTAAGGTTGACGCCGTCCCGCTCTGCATCTCGTCTAGGTGGCCAAATGTTTTGCGCCATGCCCGCTGCATCTGGTTGATGTTATCGAAAGCAATGGAGTATGGAGGCGGAGCGTGCTCAACGATTGCCCCCCACTCATGCAGGCGACGTTCAGAGTCTTCTGTGAGAGTGTGGAGCTTGCGAATAACGGTACTGTATGAGACAGAGAAGCCTAGTCGTCCAAAGATGCGGTAGAGGTTGCGATGAGCATGGTGCATGAAGAGGAAGAGGCCGATGAGTGTAGGGAACACAATCACATAGCGATATCGCACGGAGAGCAATGCGAGTATCACCACTGTGGTCGCCTGCAAAAATATGTGTTACGTGGGGAAAGGAAAATTAGATAGATTGACGTACCAGCCAGAGGTCTCGCTGTAACTTCAAGACCGATCCATCTGGCTCTTCGATATCCTCCATATCCGAGTCCGGTTGAGCCGCGGAATCGTCGGTGTCCAATGAATCTGCAACGGGGGAGTTCGCACGACTAGACTGAGGTCTCCTGGCAGTCATCTTCACGCCTGCAGCTCGCTCGAGTTTGGCACGGGCACGGTCATTGACCGCGACGGTCGTCAACACGGCGAATAGAGCTGGAGCTGCTTCGGCAATCAACTCTTGTTTGTCTGACATGCTGAAAGCCAGCATCTCGTCCCAAGTAATCTCATGACGGGAGATGAGACCAAGCGCGGGATCTAACAGCTGCATAACTTCGGTGTTGACCTGACTGAGCACCTTCGCCAGAGCCCAGTCTAATAGGGCATCATGCCCAGTCGGGATAGTGCTCTCGGGAGCATGGACAGCTAGTCGAAGTGATGGCGCACGAGCATAACGCGGCAGGGATGGGAACATAGGTGATACTGACGAGAGAGATTGTCGGTGAGTGTACATGAGCTCAATGATGTCCCCCGGGCGAGTGCCCGGCTTGGTTTTGGATTGCAGAAAGGATGTGATGGATTGGATGATGGACTGGTGTACATTATAACGTTCTGGAGCAAATAACACAGCCAGTAAATCTCCTAGAGTGGTGAAGCCTGCATGGCGCATGGCACGAAGAACAACAAGGATTCGGTCCTCCTGCGAGATGCTAGTAGGCCACGTCGAAGCGCGGTGTGAACGGAGGTGTGGAAGGGTGATATTGTCGAAAATGCCCGAGACAAACGCACGCTCGATGTCGGTGTGATCATCAGACACGGGAGAGAGTTGCGGTGCAAAGACAGGCGCGGAGGGCATGGCAAACGTGGGGCTACTGTATGGAAATGCAAAGCCTGCATCTAGCGAGTACGACCGATGGGTGGGATGGATATGCGGTGATACGCTAGCGAACCAGACAACCACTGGTGTAGTTGGGATGCTCAACCCGGAGGGCTAACACACTAACACACAGTAGTAACACACAGTAGTCCTGTATCCTACCAGACGTGAAGGTGCGAGTGGGGGCCGCAAGGTCTCGACGCGGCGAACAGGGAGGGAGATGGGCGAACAAGTTCCGAAGTGCGCGAAGACTGGGGACTACAGTCGCACTTCGCGGAGAGTCTGTAGATATAGAATAGTCAGTAGCACTGGGCGCGAAGCAGCGCAGGTCAGCAGACTGGTGTTAATTCGGATAGCGGATGTACGAGACAAGAGACGACGGCGATGATGCGAAGGCGATTGGTACTTAACGATATTTCGAGACACGGCTCACGAAGTTCGACGACGAAGACTAATACGTTGTTCGGAGCTATTGGCGACGTGTGACGTTCGGGCAGACTGTGATCTGAGCAGTGGGGTGTGATTTGCTGGTCGCCAGTAGAATACATGAAGGTATTTAAGGTGTAGGTAAAGCCGAAACTGCGATGAAGTCCGAATCATACACACACGGTACCTAGCTGTCCGACATATGAAGCGAAGGGTGAACATACGGTGCGAACAGGGGATCATAGCCAAGCCGATGGTGAAACCTGAGCGAAACCACCAACTGGCCAATGATACGGAGCGAACAAGTCCGACGAGCCCGAGAGCGTCCTGATCGGGGGCGGGATAACCATTAAGAAGACAGCCGGAAGGGGCAGTACACCGGGAGTGAGATCGCTATCTCGGCGAAGCTGAGGAACCGTGCCGAAAGGCGCATCAAAGGGCGGACGGCGCATTCAGGTCATGCGTCCCGCACAGCCTTCGTGATGCGTGGCGCTTGATTCGTTCGGGCGTGTCCCGGGATCATGTGTTGTGGGCAAAGGGCAGTGGCACCCGGCATCTTGGCATCGGAGGAGATCGGAGGCGCGGAGCACGTTGGAGCATGCGGCGACTGAATGCGAAGTGCGAACGTGCGTTTGGCATGCCCGTTTGGAGCGAGCCCGCAGCAAAGGGTCGGAGGATCCTGTGAACAGTCGCGGGGACTTGTAGCGGAAGTCGAGTGAATGCGAAGAGCGTTGATGGTGCCATAGAGGACAGGCGTGGAGCTCTGGCGGCGGAGTGGTGGGAATAATGACGTCGAACAGTGCCGCGGCGAACACGAGTGCAAACGGCGAGCCGCGGGATCACGGACAAGGGCGAACGGAGGTTCAAAACGTGTGTTCGGTGCGTTTCCGCAGCCGAAAAGAGCGGGGCGCGTATCAGCGGAGACGGTGGGATTGAGAACCCACTGCCAGTGCTGCCCGTTTGACTTGAGCCTGAAGCACTGCTGTGCCACGGAAATGGTGAGCCCAGCTGCAAAGGCGTAGCAGGATATGCCTGGAAATTGTTTCCAAATGGGCCCGGAGGGTGATACAATGCGAAAGGGTGAGGATATGTGAGCGAAGGCGGCACTGGAGAGTTCGAACGTGTTGCGGGCGTGGTGGGAGGTGGAGACGGAGACGGAGATGGAGATGGAGATGGAGAGTCAGATGCAGCATCTTGAGAGTGTTGCACCGATTCCTGCGGGTGCTCGCCGTCCAAGTGCGTAGACATTGTGGTCAACACGACGAGTACACTGGTGAAAGACGCGACTTGACGCGACTCGAGACTCGAGCGTCGATCTGCCGTCGGCACGTTCTAACTCCGACGTTCCCACGGGGGACCTTCCCTTGCGCTCGTACTCGATAGTCCCAGCCTCTATATAGAACGACTCTCTTCTATACGAGGCTGGTTAACGAGCCTAGCGGCAGCCAAAGCATACAGAAAGATGAAGCGTCTTGCATGCTGGAGGGCGATGTCGCGGTTTGACTTGTATTTCGAATCGTGAGACTCTCCTTAAGTACATGAAGCTTTTCGCCGCTGACAAGTGTAGTATTACACTCGAATGCTTGATTTTCTCACCTCGCAGGATTATGGCAGAAAGCAAAGCATTCCATTGAATTGCCGCCTTCAAATGTTCGTGAAGCCTCGTGCAAACACCGATGTCTGAGCTTACGGCGACCAATGGCCTGCCCGATGTATTGTCGGGACCCGAGAAATATGTACTGCAGTAAGCGGATATATATCATATGCATCGAGACACGCTCTGGAAGAGCCAGTGTACGTACGTACCGAAGACTTCGCATACATTAGGCAGCACACCCTGAACGCTGACATCCCGTTTTGTCAACGCCATCTGTGAATACAGATGTCACTGTACCCAGTTTCCTTCGGCACTCACAGCCTATCTGATATGCCCTAATTAGAATTGAGATGCATGTAGTTTGAAATATGTACTGGTCTTCTTGAAACTCAGAATCACTAGTAGTGCCATAGACGATATCAGCCTTGGAAGATTATGGTCAGTTCGCCGAGAATTTGAGCGCGCCGTAAGACTTCTGGAAAGTCAACACCTTGCAATCGTAGCTTGAAGGAGATGAGTCCCCTTGAACTCTGAACTCACAATGATGCGTTCATTCATACGGATGAACTCATCGCCAGAGAACAAAGGACGTCTGCACCATCAAGAGCTCGTGAGAGTCTTGATAACATGCTTACCTATCTACAGAAGCTCGAGCAGAATTGGAGACATCAGCTAGTCACCGAACAGAACACAGAGAAGGAATACGCACTTCTTCCATGCAAGTGGATTCCTAAATCAAATAACTTTATCGCAGGTTTATCGATACCCTTGTAATGTAGCTTACCCTCAGGATACGCACGAATAAGTAGCAGGTCGTCATTCAGTGCACGTAGAACACGGGGAAGCCCGAAGACATATATCACATACGAGGCCAGGTCTCCACCATTGTTGCACTCCACTCAAGTACACCTCCGGATATGCAGCAAACTGCAGGGGCATTTAGGGGACTCAGAGTAGGACATAATTCACACCTCTGTGCGGGGAGGTAGATCTCGAGTGACGGCTTCACCTCCAGCCTGGGTGCCTCATGAACCCATTTGCGACGGCGGCGAAAACACTTCCCGTATGAAAAGCGGGTTATTTCCGAACGGTCCAGGCCCATCCTGCGTAGGGTAAGTATGTTACGTCTCGATCTGATCTTGCATTGAGCAAAAATAACTTGGTTTCACTCGTAGTTCAACCGTAAGGTCGATTACGGCCGGCCCGAATACTTTGCACTGTGTTCGTCCATTGTTCCTTGTGCTGCCTCCAACGAATTGAAGATCACCTATGGGGTATGGAACATCCATGCAAAGACGACATACCGCAAGTCTCTTGCGTCAGCAAGGAAGGCGGCGCCAAAGAGACCAAGCCCACCTATTTTGCAAAGATGCTCAGAATGTGTCCATCGGACAACTGGTGGATTTTGCTGAACACCAGAAGAGCCGGAGGACCTGACAGGTGGGCGACTTCCAAAATCCTCTCTACCGAAGACATACCGATATACAAGCATCACAGTAGCAGTCAAAGGTGCGGGGCCGTACATTCGGTTGAACGTCGCGAGCTGAGCTGAGACCCCGATCTCGGTGTATAACAAGTAATGCAATCATCTCGTTACACATAATGCATTCCCTATACGAACGAGGTGTAAGTGCCAATGACTATGATTGCCTGATACGAGTACATGGCTTGGATTGCCAGTGAGACAGCTGAACCGGAAGATATGCTTACCGTACTCTCCCGCATTAATGCTTCCAACGGACAAGCCTGAAGAACCCACTGAGGCTTCACACTGCCTACTTGAGCAGCGGTTTACTTCAGTCCCACGAGTCATGGTAGTGGCGCGGCGGCCAGTTGGCTACGGGCCGTAGACGCTCAATACAGACGTAGACGCCTGCATGTGCGGAGTTCGAACTTGAATACTAATGCTGCCACACAGCCTGAGGTTTCTACTAGTAATATCTTTTCAAAGCCTCCCTGTGCGCATTGTAAACCTGTTGAACTCGTGTCACATGGTAGTACTCATACAACTCTCCAGACTAAGTAGAGAGTGTCCAAGATCAGTTCGCCGGCGCCTGACGTCGCCTGAACAAGACCGTCGCGTCTTTCGCAGGAGCAATGGTTTGCCCGAGCCACACATTGGATGGTCGTTCTCCCTCGCGTTCGAATTTCACATCGTAGTTCAGCACGATGTGCGCAAGTATCGTTTTCAGCTCGCTCGCCGCAAAAAAGCGTCCCGGGCTGCTCCGCCAGGCCACATCAGTAGATACACGCTGGATTCACACGAGTGAACGTACCAAGCATGTGCACCGATCCCGAACGGAATGTAGTCAACAGACGCATTGACATACTGGACACGCGTGCCTTCGCTGCCCTCGCGTATGGACGAGAAGCGGAAGGGATCGAACACGCGCGGGTCCGTATATTTGTCCTCGTTGTGGTGGGCACCGATGGCGTCCGCGGCGACGAAGGTGCCTGCGGGAATGCGTATGCCATTGGACAGCGTGATGTCCTGCAGCGCCATGCGTGAGACCGACACTGAGGATGATCGTATGCTCAGCGGAAAGGCATTGAATAAAGGGAACACGACTACGACGGACCGCAATTGATACCATTTACCCGCTGGGACTCCCGCATGAAGCTGTCCAGCCTCGCCATCTTTGTAAGAGAGTCCTTAGTCCATCCGCCGTCCCTCACAGCGTCTTCGACTTCCTCTCGAAGAGGCTGTATGTACTCCGGGTTTGCTGCCAGATGGTACAACGCATGCGTAATGCTCTAGTGTTCTGATGTCAGTACCGGCACTGAGCATATAGCTGTACACACATCTGAGGATGTATGGATTGCTGCGAAATTCAAAAGCATGATCTTCCGCACGATAGCCTCCATCGAATTACCACGTGCATGACCTTCTTCTATAAGCCACATGAGCATATCGTTCTGGTGGCAATATCATTCAGCTATGCACCGTCATTTCACAACTCAATGAACGTACTGGCTTCTCTGTCCACGCGTCACCATACTGTTCTAGTTGCTTGAGACGCTCTTCGATGATGGGCTTGAAATGGACAATGCCGTGTCGCACCGACTTCCTAGGAAACGAAAATACACGTCCGACGATGCTGAAACATATGTGAGCCATGTCTTGGCTATCGGGTACATGTATGCTGAAGCTCACGGCAACAACACCGCAGGAAAGAGATTCATGATGGCTCTTGCTCTGACCACCTCACTGGTGAACCCGGTCGCTATGCCCAGGTAATCCTTGTCTCGACCTATTGGGCGAAATGCTCGATAACGAGGCAGAACAATGACTATTTTGTACTCACATTTCGGAATACCAACAAAGACACGACTGCTGGCACGAGCGACAATCTGTGTCATCATTGACCAAGCAGATACACTGAGCCATTCTGCACCGGTGATTCTGATTTGAGTACACACCACACAACACGGAAAGAGGGACTTACCGTCGCCCTGCACAGGGATGTGCTCCTTCAAAGCAATCTGAACCTCGTCCACAACGGCAGGTAAAATACTGCTCAAGTTCCGAGTGAGTTGGTTCCGGACCGTTCCAACATGGTATGGATCGTCCACCGCATCAGCTCCCAGAGAATATCTTAGATGTAGTGTCTGGGAATAGCACGCACGTCGGAAAGGTGAGAATCAACTTTTCGGGCGACGCTGTTGCCTCACCTCGTCCGCAGCTTCGGTGAAGGACACCTGGTTGTCCGGGAGCTTACGCAGCTCGTCAATGAGCTTCGGGCCGTTCACTACAACCATCCATCTGTCCGGCATCGCAACTTTGAAAACGGAGTCTCTGTGCTAAGTGACTCTGTGTCGGTGAGGTGTGCGTTCGTCACGGGTCGGATCAGCTACCTTCTCGAGGCCCTCTTCCAGCATCTCCCGGGCATGGTGTATGAACCTGAAAGCACCAATGAAGGACAACAAAGGTGCAGATGGGCCGACGGTGGGATAGAATAGATCTGCGAGGACACCTCAACATCGGTCTGACAAGAGTGTAAGATACAGACAAACCGGGTTGAACCACCTCTCGATCAGCAGGAAACCGCATATGGCCGCGGCCAAAGCATATAGAATGGATGCAGTGTCTTGCATGTTGTGGGGTAGTGTGACGGTTTGACTTGTACTTCGAAAGCCGAGACTCCGATTAAGTACATGGAGCCTTTCGCCGCTGACAAGTGTAGTATTACACTCGGATGCCTGACTTCCTCACCTTGTGGGGTTATGGCGGAAAGCAAAGCATTCAATTGAATTTCCCGCCATCAGACTTTCGTGAAGCCTCTTGTAAACACCGATATCGGTCTTTGTAGCGACCAATGGCCTTCCTGGTTTGCTTCCCGATGTATTGTCGGGGCCCGAGAAATATGTACTGCAGTAAGCGGATATACATCATATACATCAATACACGCTCTGGAAGAGCCAGTGTACGTACGCACCGAAGACTTCGCGTACATTGAGCAGCACATCTTAACGCCGGCATCCCGTTTCGTCGACGCCGTCCATAAATGTATATTTGGCTGCTCTCAATTTGCTGCGGCACTCACAGCCTACCTGACATATTCCAATTAGAATCGGGATGCAGGCAGCTCGAAATACGTACTGGCCCATGTGACCTGAGGAACAAAATAACTATGACATAATTGAGTGATTCACCCACTATTCACGGTGCACTGCCGGTCCTCATACATAGTCGTACTTCGTTTTTGAGCATTGGTAATCGTGCAATCTTCGTGGATCACCGACATCATTGGGACCTTTCCAGCGAGGAAGTGCCCAATCGAACAAGCAATGTGAAGAGGCCAAGCTTGCGTACAGCGGCCTTCTTGAGAGTCGGGATCAGTAGCAGAACCATTGACGATGTCAGCTTTGAGAAATCATGGTCAATTCACTGAGAATTTTAGTACACTGTAAGACCTTCGGAAGGTCGACACCTTGCATTTGTGTCTTGAAGAAGACGAGCATGCCCGATTTTTGCATTCATAATGCTTCATTTGTACGAATGAACTCCTGCTAGGGAACAAAGGCCGTCTCTACTGTCAGGGTTCGTGAGAGTCTTGATAACATGCTTACCTATCTACGGAAGATAAGGTAGATTTGAAGACATCAAACAGTCACCGAACAACGCAGGAGATACGCACTTCTTCCAGGCAACTGGAGTCCTAAAATAAACAATGTCATCGCATGTACATCGATGTCCTTATAATGTAGCTTACCTCAGGATTATCACTAATCAGTAGATGACATTGTGCACATGGGACAGCACGGGAAAGAGCAAAGACGGAGATTACATACGCCTTACGAATGAACTCCTCGCCGGCCAACAAAGGTCATCTTGACTGCCAAGAGCTCGTGAGAGTCGTTTACCCATTTCTAGAGGCTAGAGTAAACTGGGAACATCAGAAAGTCACCGGACATAATCTTTATACGCAGAGAAGGCACACGAACCTCTTCACTAGGCTGACCCCTTCCATGCAGTCTCGATTCGCTCCTAGTAAGTCCTAAAAACGTCTCGAAGTCATTAATTGGCACACCCACTCTTTTACCGGAGGATATTGGCCACGCATGGGCAGAGGCGTGCGGAGTGACTTTCTGAAGTACAAATTATGGGTGAGCTCAACGCTTTCAGTCATAAGGTCGTCAATGTCCTTACCTTGAAATCATTATGAATCAGTAGCAGTTCGTCGTCCTGTGTGCTCAAGACAGCACCGGGAAGCGCGAAGACAGAGATCACATGCAGGGCCAGGTCTCTGCCTTGTACTCAAACTGGACAAGTTCTCATGGCATATCATTCAAAGGTATGAAGGTACGCAGGTGACTGAACTGTGGAATGATGCCAAAGATCGGAACTGCAACCATTGTGAGAGTGGTACTTATGTTTGCGACAGGCTAGACGAACGCTCACCTTTTAAAGCAATCTCGTCACAGAAGCTGACTGCTCATGTATCGTGGGCGACTTAGGGCTCTACACCGCCGACGATATGCCTGCAGCCAAGTCCGGAGAACTTCTGTAGGAGGCATTACGACCGGACAATGCCCAGCGTGGAGACTTCGAGAGGTCGTGCATAACCTTTGCGCAAATTATACGAGACTGGTGCAGGACAACATCCCGAAGCCGTGATACCCTATTGTCAAAACCGTCAGCTCTCGTTAGCAGTGTGATGACCGAAATCCCTACCGCTCGTCTTCTCAAGAAGAATGAACGGGTTCTGCTGAACACGGAAAATGTATATATGACCTGACGAATGCATGGTTCCCATTGCGCATCTTGTATGTGACGGTCTTCCATCGCGAGGCACAAGCTGGAATAAGGTGAATGGTTGCCCAACATCCGAGCGTCGTTCGGCGCAGACGTGCACTGCTGTAGCGAACACGCAAGGACAAGTTAATAGCGCGAGGAACTTTTTACTTCTCCTTGGTGATGACCACACATATAGCGTGGATACGCTCGAGGTAATGCACTACGAAGAAAGACCATCTGTGCGCCGATCGCTGGCATGCGCCATGTCTGGGGCTCGGACCTCTCCATACAAACTGCACGGGACTAGAGCTGCACGCTATACCGCTGGGCAGCACTCACAGGCCCTCTTCCCTGCCCCCAATGAGTTTCATTACCTTTTCATATACAGAGAACGTAACACCACCCGCGATCTACAGTAGTACTGAACACGCCATCGAGCTAGGAAGGACGAAGGCGGACGCACCACTAGGCGCGCCAGGCGCGGCGTCGTGCCGTTCCAGAAATGCAGAAAGCCCTCCTCGGTGAGGATCCGGTAAGCGCAGTGGAATGTGTTTCGGTACGCCTGGCGCGCCTCGAGCGACTGCATACGTGTCTTCACAACGCTGTCAAGTTGAATCAAAGTGAATGGCGTGTGAAAAGGGTGTATGGACTCGAAGTGAGATTGTACGCACTCAAAAGGCATGGTGCAGTACACCGTGACGAGCCCTGCGACGGCGCCGATTCCGAAAGTCACACCGCTCGAAAGTGTCTGTCCAGGGCGCGCGTTGCCCTGTACAAACTGCTTAAGGGTCGTGTATGTCGTGAAGCGTACAGCCGAGTTTGCCCCTTGGGTTGGTCCGGTCAATTGGCTGCATTCAAGATGCTCAGTGTCAGGGGGTAAAATGCACCTTGTCGCATGATCTGACAATTGTTTCATCGGTGATCCCATGATGAGATAGGAATAAGAAACCTACTACAGGAAAGAGGCCACTGTAAAGCCCGCGAAGCCCCTCCTCGCGCACGATCGCCGCCGAACCATGTATGAGGCCGCGATATTTCGGATTTGGATTTTTCCCGTCATCGATGAGCTTCGTTCTTGCGAGCAGACTCGTGTCAAATCGCCCGTTATGCGACCGAGCAGTATAAGATGCGTACATACTTGATCGCTTCTGACGGTGTCACGGCCAGAATAGCTTCCATCATTCCTGCGCCAAGTCCCGCTAAATTGACGACATGGAGGAGTGGTCAGTTGCATAGCGACCCTTAGGCGATAAATTGTGCGCACCTGCGAGGCTCCGTGGCGCACTCACTTTGCCCTCGATCACGAACGCATGTCAGGCAGATAGACCGAACTCAGTGAATTCGCCTCACCTCAGGGTCTGCTAGCATGTGCTTGAAGTGGTCGTACGACACGAACCGGACGCCTGCCTTCACAGAGTTACCTGACAGACCGGGTAAGTGACAATTTGATTTAAAATCTGTACACACGGTGGGCTGATGTAGGCTTGAGACGTACCGACAACCAAGGCCATGCATCCCGAATACAGTCCAATGACGCCCTTAGTGCGCAATGTATTCCGGATGACCGCTAATGGGGTCTCTTTCTACCAAACAACATGTCGTTCAGCGCTATGCTATGAAGGACAGCATTCGGCGTACCTGTCCGCTGAACTGGGAGCGCGTTTTGACAAATTCTGTGGATATGTTACGAACCTATGCACGGTACCGCCATCACCATCCGAGCGCCCTCAAACGAAATCCAAATGGAATGCTCACGCTTCCACAGCGCCGGCGGTACTCCCTGCGATGAGAGAATGCAAAGGCTTCTCTTTCTTCGACATGGTGGCCGTTGGTCTGGTTGAAGTACTAACTCTCGAGTAGAATATTTTCAAGTCAGTCTAATCCGTGCGCACGAGATGTCGTCCAACCAGATATAAGATTATATGGTCCACCTTGATCCAAGGCGGCTGTAGGCACCAAGAGGTCACCAGGGTCGTCGGCGTTAAAGGTCCTCGACGAAAGAGAGCAACGAGAATCTGACCGCTCGAGCACTCGGAGTCGTCCGATAGGAAGGCTCGTGGCCGTCGGACTCGACGTCGACCACCCATCTGTCCGCACGCTGTGCATATCATGCAGGACTTCGTCTACACAGCGCCTTGACCACGCCCAACGGTGCATATTATCATGACGAATGTACTCTTGCTCAGGTCTCCAGCGCAAGACGCTCCCGACAAGTACGAGGACGGCTTCCGCTCGCGGGGATATCACCCTGTCTCGGTCCCCGTCTTGGGGACCGTGCTCAAGAACCTGGAGGAGCTGAAGGAGTGTCTTAGTTCTGGACATCTAGCGCGGGGATACGGAGGGGTGATCATAACCAGTAGACGGGCGTGCGAGGCTTGGAGTACCGCTGCACAAGAGCTGACGGGCCAGGAAAGGTATCCAGGTTTGTGCATGATCCTCTTGCATGAATCACTACTAACTAGTCGAATTGAACAGAAAGGACGCTCCCAGTAACCGTAGACTGGGCAGCGGTCCCATTCTATGCTGTTGGAGAGGTTACTGCTAAGGCACTAGCTGACATCCGCGAGGTCGTCGGGGACAGCCCGTTCGCTCCAAGGGAAATCCATGGCGGCGCCGAGTCTGGGACAAGCGAACGGCTTGCGCATTTCATCGTTGAACACTTGTCCGGCACGGAGGGCAGCAAGCGGTTCCTGTACCTTACCGGAGACAAAAATCGCGACACGCTACCCAGGATCATGAGCGATGCAGGCTTCGAGCTGGAGTCCCTTCAGGTATACGCGACGCAGGGCTCCTCCACATTTGCTGCAGATCTTCAAAAAGCACTGGATGCAGCACCTCAGGGTGAGCGTCTTGTTTGCCGACCGAGGTACCGTGCTCATCCCGAGCAAGGATCGGAGAGGTGGTGGATTGTCTACTTCGCTCCCTCCGCTGCCGAGTTCGTTACACCGCTTCTCCGACACCATTTCATCCTTCCCACAGTCTCAGACACGTCTCTGAGTACTGCTGCCAACGTTGCAGCAATTGGCCCTACGACATCGGCATTCCTCCTTGAGACTCTCAGGCTGCGAGTCGACGTTACTGCGTCCAAGCCGTCTGCAGACTCGTTGGTGTCTGCGGTCGTTGTCTTCGATGGGGCTGCTAACGCAAAGAATTGACTCTTCCCGATTACGACAGCTGAACCGTCCTTCATATCTATCTGCGAAGATTTGTCCAAATCCACACGAAAGGATTGTACGTACGGGACTACCGTTCCTAGACTTCATCGCACTGTGTTGATCAGATCTTTACTGAGGCCGAGGTTACATGCAAAATGCACAGCATACATTCGTAATCCGAAGACATGTCGTTTCGCTTTCGTCACAACCAGGCACATGTGTGTAGATGGGGTATATATGCAACAAGTACTATGCGTGATTATCGAGCAGTCGAGTGCTTTCGCGTATACGGGTCCACATTACTTGGGAAATTGTCCGAAAACATTCGTAGCAGGATCAACTGGCCGGCGTAGATGGCTACCGCTTCCTCCTGTTGCCTCTTTGTCGGACCCTGGGCGGAGGGACAGCCGGCGCACGAACATGCACAGGAAGTTGAACCGGGGGAGCATGAACCATGGGGGCATGGATCGCAGGCAGCGGCAGCATTTGCTGTCCAATATTCAAATGCACGTTGTATATCGCAGCCATATGCTGCTGCATTATGGCCTGCGGGAAGGCCTGCGGGAGAGCAGGCGCGAAATGCACCGGGGGGACCTGCACGTGAGGAACGCCGCGCGGGACTTGCTGGCCGTGGGCTGGGTTAGATGGGCCCGCTGCGGGGGGAGGGAGATCCACTTTCAGGTCTTCCTCCGAGAGCTCGGGATGGGCCTCCTTGAACTCTTCCATGGCGCGCTTGGCTGCGGCAGTGACCTGTGCGGTACGTCCGTGAGCTAGGCGTCTACGGCAGATCGGCGAATATAGACCTCGTCGCTGTGGCGACCTTCGACTGACGAATCCCACAGAGTACACTTATTTGCATCTTGCTTGCCGTTATAAGGAGGTGGCTTGCGAAAATATGATTTCAATAATACTGTTGGATGGAAGAAGGCCCTCTCACGTTGTTGAAGTGATCATACCCAGTGATGATCTTGCGGCAAACATAGCAGGACAGTGTACGGCAGTTTGGGCAAGTCATTTTGTTACACTGTATGATGCGATGTTCATCAGTGGGCTACGCGTGCGAGCATATCTTCACTTACACCCATCTCTTTGACAAAAGCTGCGAGGCAGGAACCAACGGGCGTCACGTCATGGCCTTCGCGATAGAGCAAGAACGTACCTTTCTGACAGTTTGGGCAATTTCGCATGAGAGCGCGCGCTGCAAAGAACCGTGAGCATAAACTGGATAACCATAGCTGACATATGCTCACTCATTGCTTCTTCGATCGCATGACGGACATCCAACTTCTTGTCATCCTCAACCTCTGCAACGACGATGCGACGTGAGGTCATTTAACGACAAGTGTATACTGTGAACTTACCCTTGCAACTCTTTGGCAAATGGTCCTGCCCGTCCAGGAGATATTAGCAACCGTCTTCCACTCTCGAACTCTGCAACTCACCAGTTTCTTGCACGCTCTACAAGTGACAGCGCCACAGTCTTCGCTTTCACAGCGGAACAGCCGCTCCTGATCGTTGTCAATGACAACCTTGTACTCACAGAACGGGCACTCCTCGAGGCCCTCGAGGCCCGCTGCGGCGATTTCCTTCTGCTGCTTGACGCGCTCGTACAGCGCGAGCAGCTTCGGCGTAAGGAAGCGGCGCAGCTCCGATTCCGGGAACGGGAACTTGCACCCGGACTGGTCCATGCACACAATGTGCGCATCGTGCGAGCCGAGCAGCGTCGACGCGTACGACGTCATGCAGTCCATACAGAACAAGTGCGCCTCCGGGCACTGCACCATCTTATCCTATGTAATGCATACGTTAATGAAGCTGATGACAGGAACAGGAAGCCGGTGGTGACGTACGAACGGATAGCTCGTGAAGCAGCACCCGCACTCGATTTCGCCCTCGTCCTCGTGCTCCTCCGTCGGAGCTGGCCCCGCGCTGCCCTCCGCATCCTGCAGCCGCAGCGCGAGCCACGCCTTCTCCTTCTCTAGCTCCTCGTCCGTGCGCGCGACACCCTTGCCCTTCGCGCTGCGGCCGGCATGCTTGCGCTTGTACGGAAGCTCCGGGTGCTTCGCCTCCTCACGTAGGAATAGATGCGTCGGGGCATAAAGGCCATTATGATGTGCCCACGCTGCGCGCACGTGCGACACTGGGATCTGGGGGAAGTCTGTGTACAGTTGCTCCTGCGTGTCACGCCATCATTAGCATCCGACAGGTAAGAACAACGCGCGACGCACCAGCGCATGAAGGGTGTAGTGTAGCCCGGCGGGGCGCTGTCTGTCCTTGTTCCCGTAATCCACGCGCGGCTTGGGGCTCGCCCGCGCCCGCGCCTCCGCGTCGCCCTCCGCTGCCTCCGTCTCGTCGTGCTTCCGCTTGCCCTTGCCTTTCTTGTCTTCGCGCGGATACAGCGGGTTCTCAAAGATCGTGTGCAGCACGTTCTCGACGACACCCTCGCCGTGGGTCGGGAGGAGCCGCTCGACGAGCTCGAGCACATATGACGTGCGCACGTCCGGGATGATCTCGAGCACCTGCGTAATGTATCCGTCCAGTGGGTCCACCTTGACCTCGAGCAGCGAGCCGGGCGCCCCGGCAGGTGCGGGGACGAAGGGGTCAGGGTCGGGCTCGAGCAGTGGTACGGGCTCGGCTGGCACGGGGGCTGCTGGAGGTGCTTGTAACCAAGGAACTGGCTGATCGAGTGGAGGAGGAGCGGCGGGGGGAGGGGTAGCCACACGCTGTACTGGAGGTGCAACAGCATCATCTTCCGGGTCGGGAAAGAACAAGGGCGGCGGGTTGTCTTTGACTTCGATTGGCTCCTTGTTAACGCGCGACGGCCCAGCCACGGGTGCTTTGACCCTTCGTGGGGGATTAGCCCGCTTCGCGGGCGGAGGTTGCACGCGTTTGTCGTCTTCCGAATCGGTGAGTTCAATTACATCTCCATCAGGCACAGGCGGTGCACGCTGCTTTCCAGATCTCGTGCGCGGAGGCATCTGGATAGGTTCGGGTGATCCTTCGGGAGACGAGATGATTTCGATAATCTTCTTTTCGCGCATGTAGTTCGAATTAAGGCGTTACTGCTGAGTGCCCCTTTGAGTTGAAACGCTGCAAAAGACTGGTCAGAATTGACATTCCAGTACACCCGCTGCATGCGAATTTTGCGTGGATGGGCGCTCAGCTCGGTCAAATCAAGCTCACACAGGGCCGAGAGGTGGAATATTGCCACAATCTCCGGTTGCTGTGTGGTCCCGATGCACCGTTCACGGCTTTTTTGACAGAGCGTTGTGAAACCCCCAATATGAACCTGCAGGAGTCCTGCTCCGGGAGTATTCCACCTGCACGTCAACACTCACCAGCTTGGTCAAAAATGAGTGTATACACTTCAACACGTTGACGCCACCACCAACGAGCCTCGTTTTGTCTGCAGATATGTTTGAGAGACCCACATAAGATACGACCAATGTGAAAGACGTACGTCTCGCATAAAGCTCCTTGCGGTGAAATGCGCCAGCTGACTCCTGAGTGCCTGCTCAGTTGGACTCGGAAGCAACTTGTGGTATTAGGCGCCCGACGTTGGGCCGCATCACGCGTATTGTGACAAAGTCACTGTCACGCGTCTTCAATTGGGAGGAGTCACGCCCGGGCTCCCACCATGACTTGGGTACTTGGGTGGCCGATTACTATTGACTTTGCCATCAAATATGGCAAGGAGCATGGTCTCTTGAGTCACTTGGACAACCCCCCCGGAGTTGATGTACTTGGAGGCCTCCGCGCGGGACATCAAGAGACGCGCAGGGCTCTATGGCAATCGTAACGTCCCCATCCTGTGCTGCTGGGTCGACGACGAGCTCGAATGCGTCTATGGCCTCTACGTCGACAAGCACTCTAGGACAGCGCGCTTGGCCGAAAAGCGACTCAAGCGCTCTCGCCTCCCCTCTCGCAAGTACGAATATCGGCGCATCGCGCTGTTGGAGGTCGAGGATGGGCCGTGGTGGTATCGGTATGATGATGAGTCGTACAACCCTGTGGATGACGAGCTATATTATGACGGGAGCGATGACTCGGAGGACTCGGATCGCGAACCAGATTGGAATTTCGACGCCGATCGCGACAGCGATGAGGAAGACGGCGCGTACGAGCAAGGCCTTGCTCATACGCGCCGTCTCATCTTCCCTAGGGGAAGATGGGGAAGATGAGGACACGGAGGGTAATGCAGTGATGTCCGGGAATGAGGAGGACATGCCGTCTTCCTCAGACAAGGATATTCCTGTGGAGGTATTGGATGATCCTCCCGTCGCGGTGCAGCCACCTCAGCAAGAGCTGTGCACGAAGATGGAGAACTGCAGTGTGTAGCGGAAATCGACAAGGTATGTCAAGCGGTTGTCAACTACATCTCTTTCCCTCGTTCAGGGCTGAATCGATGGAATATCCAGGTTGTGATCTTCGCGATGCTGCCGCCGCCCGACGTTTACTTTGTGGTCGTCCTTCCGTCCTTGCCGTCTCTCAATATCTCAAGCTAGTTGCGTCGTTGTGTGGCCCTCCCTCCGCTATCATTTGTCCACCATGCTATCTCGCCCCGCCTAGTTCTTTGTGCAATGTTATCATTCTAGATTCAAGAGAGTGCTGTTAAAGTTCTATGTTGCAAGACCAGGCAATCGGCGATGTGGCGTCAACTTGAATTCGAAAAGGGTGGTTCAGTAACGCTGGAATTTTATGAGAAGACCGCAAGGCAACAACATTGCGTCTCTCGACCATATGATGTCAGCCTGGTACGTATACATTCATACTTCAGCGTCAGATGTGGGTGATAGCACGGGGCAAGTGTCGAGCAGTAAATGCGAGGCAGTGCCAACGAGAGAGCCTTCTCTCGAACCTAATCAGCATGCAGGCCGAGCGTATGTGAAAGTGACGCAGATGCTCAGGCTCCCTGATATGAGGAATCCGAGGACGCTGACGTACAGTATTTATATTCAACGGTGGCTCCGATGATGAAGGGACGCGGATAAGCAGTCGAACCTATTACGCAGGAGGAACCCGGTGACTGGAAGAGGAGTAGAACTAAACGAGACCTCACGGATCATGACGACATGTCAATATGGTGCTGCGAGCAATTGAGATCCAAGAATATCTCCTGCGCCTATGTGCCCAGTATACGACCGAAGCCGGACATCTTGGAAATTGCTGGCACAGTCCCTGGCGCCGCGGCGTATGAGGGCGTCCACGATGGGGCGTCCAGCGCCGGGCGGTCCCTGCGCAAGATGATGTCCGCTCTGAATCTGCTTCAGAAATCCGCAGGATCATTGATATGAATCCTAACAAGCTATGTGGCTCGTTCCACCCTACCAGCGAAGATGGAGCTGACGTGAGGACGCGGCAAGTTAGATTGACAGACGACGTACTGGACCTTGTGTTCCGGGGATGATGGAACTCGCCGTGCGTGTCCATGTGCACCGCTGACACGGCGAAAACGGCCACGCAGCCTGATGCAGGACACAAGAGAGTGTTTGCCACTGGCATGTCCTGTCGCGATGATGGGCCTCGCACCGACCTCGGGAGCATTGTAGTCCGGATCGCGCACTCGGTGGGGAAGCAGAGATGAGATGCCAGTGGAGTCATCTTGTGGCTTGTACATGTGCTGTGCACGTAACTGCTGTACGAACCGTCGAAGGCCGATCCGTGTATAAAGGCCCCTGCGCGAGGGGTCCCTTTGGGCAGGACGCGACGCGACGATGCCTGCTCCAGAAACCGACACTCGACTGCTAGGCAATCGCCCTGTGCTCGGGCACGTGTGAGCGGTGCCCGGATACTACCTGCCTTGCAGTGCTAACCGGTTGACACGGTAGAAATCTCATGGTGGATACCTTCATCACCAACACGAATGTCGCAGAGTATGTATCAAGTCAGACGCTTGACAGACGATCGTGCTCACCTGTGCCACAGCTTGCGCGCGATCGTGCGAGGGATGCTGGCGACAAGCCCACCTAGTGTCACCTCGCAGTTCATGACGGCTGCACGGGTTCGCCTGGTGCAAACGAACACAGACACGTCGCCAGTGTCCGCGCGCCTGTTTACAGAACGCGCTGCGGACGGAAACATGGTACCCACTCCAGAGTTGCAGAAGTTCCTGAAGCGCATACGGGCGCTGTACGGCGCGGGGATGGGATTCGCGAGCCTGCAGCTGCTCGCTGTCGCCGTGCGAGCCACGATAGGTCTGCAGTGGGATGAAGGGGGGGAGACAGAGGCTCTGTTGGCGGCGATCGACACGGACATCAGCCAGGCGATACAGAGCTCGAGGGAAGAGATGGATGCTAGGAGAGTGGCAGATCTGGCAGCTGCTCGAGAACAAGTAAATGGTCTGCGGTCTGCGGTAAAGGAGAGTCAGTGTGACGTGGATAAATGGGGAGGGAGCTGTCCGTTCGAGCAGGGTGCAGACGGCCTGGACTTCTGGAAGATCTAGACACGGTATACCGCCGAATACTCAATATGACAGTGTATCCTGGAAGACAAACATAATAACAATATGTCAATGCTGTGAAGAGACATGCATGCAAGTACTCACTTGACTAGCAGGGGCAGACCAATTAATATCTCCTGTATCTCGAAGAGGAAGGCGGTCAGCGTCATCGTTGTCCAGAGTATAAGTAGCTGCACAAGCGTCTTCCACACTTACTCCTTCCCCCCATCTACTTTCCCCAGTCTCCACCAATGCATCCCGCGACCTGCGCAAGGTTTTTGGTCTTGAGCATGCTGCATTCATCCGGCGATTTCATATCGCAACCAACACGATAGTAGTCGGGCGCTCGTGAATATCGGCTATTCCTATAATCGGCGATAGATCGGCTGTTCCTCAAACGTAATACGCCTCTGAACCGTCGCTGGGGCCGTTCTCGACGTTGTCAACGACGTTGCGGGTTGGTCACTACGACACTGGTCGGTCGAGAGCTGGTCAGTGCCCAGCTTGAACACATTTTCTAGGGATACTAGTCATCGATATCGCACGTACCCATGCACTCGCTTTTCACCCCCTATACACTCCTATCCCGCTAATTTCAGCTGGCCAAACCCCTTGACGAACCATGAAGAAGGGCCATCGAGACAGGCTTGACCCACCCCGGGGATCACACTCGCATATTCCGGTCATGTCGCCTCGTCAGAGCTCTCTGCCAGCTTCTATGTCCTCATCACACCTCGGTCTCGTACCCCCTTCTCGACACCTCTCTGTGAGTGGTAGTCCGACCCACACAAGCCCTACATCCTCAGCTTCAAGCGGCGGCAGCACGCCATTCCGTTCGTTTCGCAATTTACTCCAATTCGGTCCTAACAAGACACCCGGTGCTAGTAGCACAGGGCACGCGAAGAGCCCGTTTGGCGGGTTGGGCTCTCTTCGCCGCTCGATGAACACAGAACGGAGCGTTTCCACTCCACATCTTCGTCGAGAACGCTCTTATGAGGACTCGCCTGTCCTCGCCATCGATTTGCCCTGGGGTCCCCTCATGGGTGGGATGGAATTAGGGGCGGGCCTCGATGTGAAGCCCGCGCAGCCAGTTTTTTCCCGACCCTCTCCTACGCCTTCGACGGAGTCAGAAGGTATGTACGAGCTTCTATGCATGCGTTCTCTTCTCACACGGGTGCACAGCTCCCGTTGCCGAGCCGCCATTGGCGGTATCCGACTTGTCAACTATACTGGAATCTGAGACGTCCGGTATTTCGAAGCATATCCCTGCTCTAGATGACTCCAGGGACGACGGACGTTCACCATTCAGCTCATTTGGACCCGCTTCGGGTTCCAAAATTTCCCCTTCCTCTGGGTCGTCGCAACTACCCAATCAACTGGGCAGTCATAACCCCTCGCGGGACAATTCTGCCCTGGACCTTTCCACTTCTAAGGTGACGAGTGAGGTTATGGAGGCTATGTCTGAAGCCGGTGTGAAGGATGGCTGGCTCAACGGTGTTGTAGTGGATCTTGCTACAGAAGACACAGGGGCCGAAAGGGTTGCGAACGAAACCTTCAACCTGAGTGCTCTTGATCCAGACCTCGCAGCCCTCCTGAGCCCCAACCGCATCGCTGGCGTGGAGCCTGCGGTACTGGTCGCCATCAACGGCCTACCGGCATCCTCGCTTCCCTCACCAACACGCTCTGATACTGTCTCTGCCCGTTCACAGGGGGAATCTTCGCGGCGTCCCCCAACCTCTGCGCGCACATCCCCCACATTAACACCATCAGCATTTAGCAGACAGTCTTCTCCTGTTCGCAAGGCAGCCGTTCTCCCCAAGACGGCTGCGTCAGCCAACCTCCCGTCTAGGGCCCTGCCGCGGCTCATCCGCTCAGCGTCGGACCGTCCAACGCATCAACGGACGGCGGAGGCACTCACTCCTCCGGAAGTGAGCCGTGCGATGTCGCAAAGTCCGGAGCGGCCCCCACCTCTCAGAGAACCTCAGGAACGAAGTCTACCACGCAGACCACGCACAGGAGACGAGACCGAACGCCGGCCGGGGCTGACGCGTTTGACGACTCCGTCACGTCTAACGACTGTACGCAATGCCCGCCAGCATACATCGACTCCGCCCAGTACATGGGATTCAGATTCGTTTACTCCTTCATCACGTCCCGCATCATCCGTAGGTACCGCGCCCAGCCGATTACAACAAAATCGGCCCAGTCTCGATGGTGATCGCTATGTCCCAAGGCTGCGTGCGCGCGAACGGAGTTCCAGCGTCGACGAACAAAACCAACGAGCCTCTCTAGACACGTACCACCCTCCTCCATCGCGTCCAACAGCGGAGTGGCTTGGTCCGCGGACCGTGAAAGCATTCGCCGCGGCGGGATTATTGGATTTCGACAAGGACGGCAACAACATTAGCACAAGCAGGACGCCCTCGCGCTTTGGCACGTCGCGGAGCAGCATCGACCGCGACACGCGGTCGCGCCAAGCACCTTCTAGAACGGCTTACTCTGAGGCCGGTTCCACTTCGTCCTGGGGCCGCCGTAGCGGAAGCATCTCACACGCTGTCACGGTGTCTGATGCGACATCGGGACCGCTGTCGGAGAGCGCGTCTACTCCGCGCACGACGTTCTCGGTCGGTTCAACTGCGGCTACGTCGATCTCGGCATCATCTTCCGTGAATCAGCACCATGCACAGTTGGAGATCCAGCAGCTGCAGGAGAAGCACTCACTGGAGACAGGTGTGCTGCTGAGCGCTCTCGCAGACTCCCAGCGAACCACAAAGATCCTTCGGGACGAAAACACGCAGCTCCGGGACCGGCTGCAGAACCTGGAGGATCGGCTTGCCGATGCACACGAGCAACTACGCCGTATGCAACATACACCGCCTTCACAATCCGTGTTGGCCCCAAAATCGAGCTATCAGCGGTTCACCGACTCGATACACACCCATAGTTCCAACGGAACAGTTCCCAGCCGCCTGCGCACCTTTCTTCGTCCTGGCCGCGACACCTCCTTCGATTCCACCCCATCACCCGAGCCCCTCAATAACTCCCAGTCAGACAAACCTACCTTCACCGAGCCACAATATAAGCGGACTAGCGGCGCGTCCTCCGTCTTCCATGGGCCCCCAAGCAACATGTCCATGATCATGCACGAGGACGGCGTCCCCACCGACCACTCGGGGGGCGTCTCCATCCGGTCCATCTCGCCATCCTCGCCGACGCTGGTGCTGGCGAAGATCGGCGGTGGAAAGGGCAGCCGTGGCTCGCGACATGGGCACAGTCAGTCCATAGGGTCTGCTGGAAACATCTCGCCGACGACGGCGAACTTTTCGTTCGTCACTGGCTCCCCAGGCAGCTTAAACTTACGTCCTGAGCACGAGCTGCATCTGGACGACATGCCGAGCCTAGACCTGCGCGGAGACATGGAAGACGACGACGAGTATGACGACGACGCGAGCTAGCGCGCGCTGCTTCTTGGGCTGTCTCTTGTTTCTGGTATATATGTCCTCTGGGCTAGGTCCGTGTCTTGCTTTCGCACTTGTGCATTTTGCTGTCGATGCTTAGATTCGTCTGCTTCGTGCGTTATACCATCTTTTGGCGTAGTGTACATACGGTATTAATCTAGAGCTCTTCTATGCACCTTCCGGAGTCGATGTATCCCTCCACCATGTTCTGTACCGCCGACTATGCTGTATACCTTAGAAACGCGTCTATTTGGGCCGTCGAGCCTGTTCCCTGCGGTACTTCGGCGTTGTGCGAATGTGCGGCTAGGACTCATCCCGAGACGTGCGGAACTGTTCTTGTCCGTGGCGGCAGGACGGCGGCTACGGGATGCTGACCATCGTCTGCTTTGGTCAGACATCCGCCTGCACCCCGTCCTCATATCTGAACAGCAGAGACGGTGCTCCTGCAGTGTTTCACCATCCCTGTCTTGTGCGCTGAACTCGCCGGTTCCGGTCGGACTGAACTCGGTACCTGTAAGCTAGCAGCACACACCCTCATCGCCCCTGTCCAACCGTAATTCTCGGGCGTAACACGGCGCCGGACAGTGATGACCACTTCTACAGAGGTTAAGGCGTCGACGGCCTGGTATAATGTGACCCCTCCGACACCGAAAAAGCCGTACTCATCAGCGAAGGCATTGGACGACATCTCCGCGCTCAGCTATGCCCTCCACCTGTTTCTCGCATCGCACATGGTAGAGTCGGAGAAGTTCTGCCACGAGTGCGATCCCAAGAAGTGACCGTCTCCTCTTGGCAGCCTTGCCCACGGAACTGACGAGCGTGCAGGGAGCGACTGTACTTTGCGACGGGGAACGGCCTCATCCAGTGCGTGAAGGGGCTGATGTCGTTCGAGGACGAGGTGGGGCAGTCTTGTGTGTATGTGGTCCTGGTCCACGCGATTGACACGCCTGCAGGACCTCCTGTCTGCGCTCAAAGACGCGCGCCATGGCAATGCGATCGCGAGCCAGCACCGCAAGCGAACGGCGTCGCTGGCCACACGGCTCGCAGGGCTCGTCGTCGGCTCGCTCAATACATCCGGGGTGGGGTTCGTCAGGAGCATGTCGGACGTGGAGCGGCATGCCGAGTTGGTCTACGCGGAGAGCCTCTTTGAAAAGGTGCGTCCCACTCGTCCATGCAGCCCCGCATGAAGGTCACACACGGCGCAGGCCCTGCTGGGGATCGTGTACTCGGGCGACTGGCTCGCGTTCATCAAAGAAGCGTGAGTGCCCTCACGCACCGCACTGGCGGGCGACTGACGTCCACGCGCGCACAGGCTGAACATGCGCACGACGATCAACATATATCGTCAGCTCGGCAGGTACCTCGAGGTCGTCGACGCGGAGGCGCAGGCGCGCGGCGAGGGCCCGGAGGACAGTTCGGTCGATGCTCATTTCCGCTCGGGCGTGTACCTTGGCGTGGGCCTCTCGAACGTGATCCTGTCGCTCATGCCATCCAAGCTGCTCACGATCGTCGAGCTCTTCGGCTATAAGGGCGACCGGCAGGCTGGGTTGGCGTATCTGCAGAAGCCGGGCGGTTGGTCGTCGGACGCGGCGGAGCCCACTGTTGGCGTCGGTGTGTGCACACCTCACTTTTCTGGGCGTTTCTCTGAGTGGCGGGATAGAACAGGAGGGGCTGCGTCGAGCGACGTGCGATATGGCCCTGCTTATTTTCCACCTCGTCCTGTCGAGCTTCACGATCGACGGCGTGGATATAATCATGGCGCAGAAGATCCTGGACTACCATTTGAAGCGGTACCCGAACGGTGAGCTGCAGCTCACCTCGTTGTAATATCACCATTGATGGTTCGAGATAGGCGTGTTCTTCCTCTTCATGCAGGGTAGGTTGTGCATCTGTCGCAGCCAACCGGCGCAAGCCGTCGAGTCTTTCAAGAAAGCGATGAGCGCACAAGACCAGTATCGGAATTTGCACCACATCTCGAACTGGGAGATTGCGGTCGCGGAACTTGCGTTGTGGGACGTCCCAGCGTCGCTGGAATGCTGGCGCGAGCTGGCGGCCGAGGCGACAGTACGCCGCATCTTTGCCTGCTCTTTACGGGAGTTTGACGGGGACTTGCGTTAGTGGTCGAAGGCCACGTATACGTATGGCACGGCCGTGTGCCTGTTGCAGCTTGGCAGCAATAAGCGGCGCGAGGAGGCGGCGAGCTTGATGGACAAGGTGTCGAAGCTGCGGCAGCGCATAGCTGGAAAATCCATCCCTCTCGAGGTATTTTCGTACGGCCATTGATGGCTCCTGCGTACTGACCGCAATCCAACACAGAAATTTGTCGCGCGGAAGGCCCGCAAATTCCAGGAACAGGGTAACCGCTGGCGCTGCCTGCGCTTGAGTTTGCGTATATGTTTTTGGGCATTGCACACGCGCCACGGGAAACCGTTATCGCGCAGATGCTACCTCTTGTAGAAGCGGTCCTGGCGAAGCTCAAGTCGTGCGCTGACGAGCCGTCGACGTATGAAGGCGGGCATGGGTATTGGGACGATATGTGCCTTGCACAGTTCCTCAAGGGAGTGTGTTTGCGCTCAATCGCATACCCGGTGCGCCGTTCTCTTGTTGTCCACTGTCGCGTCATGTACTGAGTTAGATTAGGACGCAGATGCGGCGGTGGACTCGGCGGAGAAGTGAGCATCTCGCAAGGTGATGCGGAGCGAGACGCGTCGGCGGCGTTTGAAGTGGTGTATGCCAACGCCGGGAAGATTGAGTTCGACCACCATTTCATTTACTATGCTCGTGGGTCACTGCATTCTTCTTATAACGACCTTCGTTGAGATATCGTGTTCTAGACTATGAGCATGGCCGTCTGCTGGCTGTCAAGGAGACAAGGCAGGCGCACGGCAACATCTAGAATTGGTTATGTCAGGTGGGCTATTCTTCCGGATCCATAGAGCTCTGCCTACTAATCTTCGTTAGGTAAACCACTTGAGGGACCCGGGGTATCTAGAAAGGTAAGTCGTGTACTGCCTATTTACTCAATTTGGTTTTCACATGCTCGCAGGGTAAATACAGTATGGAGGTATGCTCTTCTCTGAATTATACCTATTGTTCACAATTGACTGGTCAATTCTGTAGAATGCACTCCATGTCCGCGTGCACGCCGCACTCGAAGCTCTTGACCATAAGAGCCGTCTGTGAATTCTCTGCCGGGGAACGCGCTGCGTTTCGCTGCGATCTACTGAATTCATATAGCTATGGGGTTGGATAGTTGTACTATGGATTATATATTGCTGCGATGCTGTATGTACCAGTGCTTAGGAGTTCATTGCTGTGTATTTAGCAGGCGTATCTGCTCGGATACGCATTCATGTGGATGAGGAGTTGAGTTCATGAGGGCACTAGTTGAGACGCCCGTGATCGTGGTTACCAAACGGCCGGCCGGTGGTGCTCAGTTCCTCTGTACCTTGACCTGTTCATCGTGCAGTCGGGAACAGTGCCAGCAACGTCCCTTACCCAATTATGTCGCATAACTGCCGTCACGGCGCGTCCGCGCCAGCCGCAGCGGAGGGGTCTGCGGAATATCCCAAGCTGAACTACGGTGCTGGAGCGAAATGGATCAAGAACTTGACGCAGAACCGCCTGGGGACCTTCAACGGGGGTCATTTCTCGGATGTCAACCTCTCGTCGGTGCTATTCGTGCATCGTGTGGACGATCCGTACTATGTAAAGCTGCAAGGCTGGAGCGCGCCGGGGCTGTCGAAGCCGACCTTCGAGGAGGCAATGAAGCAGGAGTTCAAGCCCGTGAAGAAGGGGGACTCGTTCGGACCGTCCTGTGAGTGATTCCGTGGGTGCCTTGTTTTAGGGAGCCTGACATAATGTTTGCACAGGGGTATGCTCGCCAGCGCAAGTGTGTTGCTGGATCTGACATGGAATTGCAGACAAACCACTGGTTCAAGGTGTCCCTGACTATTCCTGAATACTGGGAGCAGTATGAGCGTGTCCAGTGTATGTCCGAACGATTTTCTAGGCGTGTACTTCGTTGATTATATTTAGTCGAGTTCGATCCTGGATGCGAGGCCATGATCTATACGACGGACGGAACGCCGCTTCAAGGTATCACAGGTGGTTACGGCGGGGACCGCCGTGTCGAATACATCCTTTCTCCGTCGATTCGCAAGGAGGGAAAGCACGAGTTTATCATCGAGTCCAGTTGCAATGGCATGTTCGGTGTGCCTTGGGATGGGGACACTATATCTCCCCCTGACGTATGTTATTGCCTGTATCATAATTGCGCCAACTCATATCTTGTCTCCAGATGAACAGAAACTTCCAACTCGCTTCAGCAGACCTCGTGGTTCCCAACCAGGAAGCATGGGGCCTGCTCTTGGACTTCCAGACTCTGCGTGAAATCGTAGACTCCTTGCCCGGGAACACGTCCCTGCAAAACAAAGCGCTGGTCGTTGCGAACGAGATCATGAATGTGTTTCAGAAAGGCGACGTGTCCAGCCTGACGCGCGCGCGCAAGCTCGCGGAACAGGTTTTCGGCGAGGGATGGGAGAAGGAGGGCGCTGCCATTTACGACAAGGGCGCAAAGGAGGCCACCATCTGGGGCATTGGGCACTGTCACATCGATACTGCATGGTAAGTATCGTGGCGCGGTTGAGCCCGACGAGCCTGACGTGTATCGTACATAGGCTCTGGCCGTACCGAGTAACGCAACAAAAGGTCGCTCGCTCCTGGTCGACTCAAGTTGATCTCATGGAGCGCTACCCCGAGCACCGATTCACCTGCAGTCAAGCCCAGCAGTACAAATGGCTCGAGGAGGTATGTAGCTTTCCAAGTAATCGGGCTGGTGCTGATGCGTCGTCAGCTGTATCCTCCGCTCTTCGAGCGCGTGAAAGCGAAAGTGCTCGATGGCAGATTCCACCCTGTCGGTGGGTCTTGGGTTGAGAACGACTCGAACATGCCTTCGGGAGAGGCTCTGGCGCGCCAGTTCATCTTTGGACAGCGATACTTCGAGTCCCGGTTCGGGATGAGATGCGAGACCGCTTGGCTGCCTGACTCGTTTGGCCTGACTGGCGCCCTGCCTCAGCTCATCCGCTTGGCGGACATGAAGTACTTCTTTACGCAGAAGTTGTCGTGGTAAGGACAAATCAGGTGTACTCGACATTTCCAGATATTTACTGACACATATAATTCTTCAGGAACAATATGTATGTGTTGTGCTCTCATCAATGAACTGATGGGCTCGACTCATGTCTGTCCGTTTAGAAACGTTTTCCCTCATTCGACCTTCAACTGGGTTGGGATCGATGGTTCGCAGGTTCTGTGCCACATGACACCTGTCGGCAAGTGTCTCATTATTATGGTCTCATTTCGACCGTCTGACGATCCTCCAGACACTTATACGGCCCAGGCTACGGTCGGCGACGTCAACAAAGGCCTAACCAATCACAAGGTACTCATGACCCACATCGAAAGTCGCTGTAATCTCATGCCGCTCAGAATATTGAATCCTCCGATATATCTCTTCTCGTGTTTGGCAATGGCGATGGCGGAGGAGGTCCGCTGGCAAAGATGTTGGAGAACGTGCGTGCCTCAGGCATCGGACACATTGAGAATTGCTTACGAACTGTCCGGACGGTACACTAGCTTCGGCGCATGCGTGCGGTCTCCAACCAGTCGCGTGAGCTGCCTCCCGTCAACATGGGCCATTCAGTAGACGAATTCTTCGAGACGGTTGCAAAAGCTTCGAGTGCTGGTACTAAGTTGCCAAACTGGTCAGTCCGTCTCAAGTAATGTCAACCTCACTTTCTGATAATTACTGGATCACAGGAGCGGGGAGCTCTACCTGGAAGTAAGTATATGTGGTTGCGTATACCTGTTCATCGATTGACCGGGGTACCAGTTCCACAGAGGCACTTATACATCGCACGGTGCGCATATTTACGCCATCGGTAAACCTTCCTGATGTGGAATCTAGGTTCCATCAAGAAGGGAAATCGCAAGTCTGAGATCCTGCTGAGAGACATTGAAGTCGGTATACTCTACAGTTAAGATGTGAAGTGTTGTCTCACTCGGACGGGCTGCACAGCACTTGGCAACCTTTGCGTCGTTGTACAAGTTCCATAAGAGTGACTATATCTACCCGGATCAACGGATCAACGACTGTTGGGAGAAGGTTCTATTAAATCAATGTGAGTCTAATTTTGTTCCACGAACGTCGGTGACAACTGACATACTTTGTGTAGTCCATGATGGTGAGTTGCATGCCAGTCTGTATATTTGGTCGTCTGAATACCATCTCCAATTTGCTCAGTACTGCCTGGATCCGCAATGTGCGTTTATCTTGAGGCAGTAGTTGAACACCGCTGACGTAGCGTGTCAGTGGAATGGTGTACGACGATGCCGAGAAACTCTACGCCGAAGTCCGTAAAGATGGTGAAGCACTGATCGAGGAAGCATTCAGCGCGCTATTCCCTGCATCGTTCCTCTTGACCGACCCCGCGTTGAAGGCCAAGAACCTGAAGCCTGGAAGTGTGATTGGGTGGAACACGACGTTCTTCCCGCGCCGTGAGGTTGTCGAAGTGCCGCTAGTCGGCGGTTCTTCACGCCTGCGGTCGCAGGTGGTGCAGGCGTCGAAGGATGGGAACTCTGGACTGGCCCTCATGAATTGCTCTGCTGACAGCAGTCTCGCGTTTGCTTCTGGAATGTATGCGGATTGCATGCCGGTATCAGGTGTGTATCAGACCGTTCTTCTACATGTGCTATGCTTAGCGTCTGTGTCTGGTTTAAGTTTTCACAAACGGGTCCGACCACTTCGTGCTGCGGAACTCGAGCGTCCAGATGACTATCTCGAAGGGAAGGATCACGAGCTTGTTCGATGTCGAGATTGGGTTTGTTCATGTCGCTCATTCTTGTGTGACCTTTATTAAATCTTACTTTTCAGACGTGAGCTCATTCCCGCCGGCGAGACCGGAGGTTTGGTCATCTTCGATGACCGGCCGAACTACTGGGATGCTTGGGGTTTGTTATCTCAGTAAACAGCCTTATGCAGCGATCTTGACAATCACACACAGATGTTGAAATTCATCACCTCGAGACCCCCATCCTTTGGAGTTCTCTGATATCTCCATTGTTGCGGAGGGCCGCTGCGCGCATCCATCAAGAGCGTGGTCAAGTTCAGGCAGAGCACTATCACTGTGACGGTATGTATGGCATAATAAGTTGGTCCATTCATATCACAGCTGATCACTGTACTTGATTAGATTTCGTTGGACGCTATTGCAGGTATGATGCGTAAGGCATGCATTAACTGATGACTGACTAGACGGCAGCTTCTGTCAAGAAGGATTCACGGTCATTCTTCCGCTTCGATGCTGTCGTTGATTGGCACGAAAGACATGAGTTCCTCAAGTGTAAGGTTTATCCACTCGATGATTGATGTCAACTCAATACTCTGCAGTCGAAATCCCTCTCAATGTGCACAATGACGTCGCTACCTACGAGACCCAATTTGGTCACGTTCAGAGGCCGACCCATAAGAACACCACCTGGGATATGGCGAAATTTGAGGTATGCGGGCACAAGGTAATTCCTCTTTCACCGCAGAGTGCAGGAACTTGTCTGATCTTTCCCCATCTAGTATGCGGACCTGAGTGAGTTTGGTTATGGTGTCGCAATTCTGTCCGAGTCGAAGTACGGATTCTCCTGTCGTGGAAATTTGCTTCGCATCTCGCTCCTTCGCGCTGCCACTGCGCCGGATGCCGAGCAAGATCAAGGTATGTGGTTGGCAGAGTGCAAGTTGACGCCGCTGATGACGGCCTATATTATAGGTGTACACGAGTTTTCATGGGCCGTCATGCCGCATGTCGGGCACTTCCTGCAGTCAGACGTACCCATTGCAGCGTACCTTTTCAACTCGCCGCTGCATGGTAAGTCATCGGAGTTTATTTCGTTGAGCATATGTGCTCAGTGCGTGTAGTACGCTTCGTTCCTGAGGCTCCCTTGCACACGCCCAAGGCTCCATTCCTAGTGGAAGGCGCATCAAATGTGTTCATTGAGACAGTGAAACGTGGGCTCGACGACGACTTCTCGACTAACGCATCGTCGCCTACTGTGGTCTTGCGGCTTTATGAGGCGTACGGCGGCCATGCCCAGGCCAGGCTGAAGATCGCGAGCCGGATTCCCATCGCGAAGGTGGTCACAACGAACCTGTTGGAGGACGAGACGGCGGAGCTGAAAGTCTTCGCCGAAGAAGATGCTTCATCTTCTATCAAGCTTGACTTCCACGGATTCGAGGTCAAGACTGTCAAGATCACGCTAGCCAAAGCTGGCATTACTGTCGAAGAGAGGTAAGAGTTGTTTGCTTAGATACAAGCGGAATTTACTCAATGTCTGGTCAAGGCCGGCTCAAAAGAGGGAGAGCTGGGTCACAGTTGACAAGTCCGAGGCCTGAGCCGATGGCCTGATGTTCTCGATGAGCCATTGTAAGAGTGTTGTCATTGATCTCTTTGTTTGCGAAATTTCTGGACCATATACGGACCGCCTTTTCTTGAATTACGTTCACCCCGCGCATGTTGTAACATTGCTGAAATGTTGTTTGCGATATACCTGCTACCATGCGAGCAATGAAAGGCAACCAGGTTGTCGTGCAAATGTTAAATTTCGTTGACGCGTGACTATCTTGTTGCCGCGGTTGGGTGGCCACCTTTTCTTTATCCTGACCCTCCACCCTGACCCTCTCCACCCTGGCCCTCTCCACCACCCACCATGACACTTTCGACTACTGTTTTGCGGACAACGTCGTGCTTCCTCAGTAGGGTGCCAATGGAGTTAATCGTCATGGTCTTGGAGATCCTCGATCTCAAGGACAAGCTCTCTTTCGCGGATACCTGCCGTGGCTGCCGCTGTCTTGTCTCCGAAGAAGAATGCCTCACTGCATGCAAAGATGCGGGGCTGTGCCAGGCCGAAGGTATCAATGCCCGGGCGATGGCCAAGCTCCTTATGCAGCCTCGCAAAGGAGTATCAAACTGGTCGCACCAGAACGGGGTTCCGAAAGGTGAGAACGGTCGCCTTTGTTCTGGCGCTCGGATCAATGCCCACTCACACCGCTATTTGTAGGGACGTTGGATTTCGCCAAGGTCTGGCCAATTGATGCGGCCATTCGCGAAGACATCGTCGTGGACCTCCATCCTGTCTTCGAACCATGCTGGTTCCTCTTCTTGGAGGATGCACCATGCTTTGACGACGCGACGATGTTGGTCGCGCCTCACACGCCGATCCTGCTCGGTAGGAATCATTTGTACATGCACGAGTTCCTCACCAGCCCTCCAATGGAGGAACTCCGGATCCGCTTCGGAGTTGATCCTTTGGCCACTGCGGCCACCTGGCGATATTATAATGTCTTCAACTGGTCCGAAGTAGCCTTTCGCGTGAGTTCATTTCAATAATTGTTAGCATCCATGAGACTGATCCGACTTGTTGTCATAGATACGCAATCCAAGGGGCCTGACATTGGGCGACTTTTACACGAGCATTTTCAAGTTGTACGTCGCCCCAGTCGCTCCCCGTTGTGTCTCGAAGTTTACGTCGCACCAGCTTGCGCCAAAAGCCCAGTCTGAAATTCCCGCTGATCAATCGTCTACTGAAACACCATAGGCCTCAGCGTGATAGGCCCTACGTCGAGACGAAGGAAGAAGCTGCGGAGTCCACCGAGGCCGCACTGGCGTCTTTCATGGCACGGTGCCCGACGAACACGGCCATGTTCGACGCGTATAACGACACCCTAGACAACGGCATCCGGTGTGTCCCATTTCTCTCATCTTGAACGATGGTGCTGAGCAGGCCGCCGCCGGCAGAATGGCGCAGGGTGCGCTTTGTTCGGCGCTGTCACTGGCCAGTCGGGAACTCGAGCTGTACGTCCAAATCGAGGATGCATTCTTTGTGCATGCTCTGTTCGAGGACGCCTATGACGACCTCAACGATTGGGGCCACCCGTGCGCAGGGATGCGACACTTGGGCCCGCCTTGGTCGGGGCCAGACGGAGCCGTCGAGCAATTTTGGGATAGGATGCCTGTCATCACATGCTAGGTGCCGGTGCAGTGTCACAGCGTCGGTTCCGCTTGATAGTGAAGAACTCTGTCCGTCCTCGCCTGATGTGCCGGCGACGATGTCGCTTGTTATATAAATTATATTGCTCTTGTGGCCCACTGGTCTGGATCCTCCGCTCAAGCTGCACCAAGGAACGACTATCTTCCTTCTCTGGAGGCTGAACTTGAGCCTACACCCGTACGTGTACTATGTGGCCCGTGGCCTGGGACGACATCCCATCTTTCGGAAGGCAGAATTGCTTGCTTCTTGAGAACGCTTCGGACCACGTTGATCGAAGACTCCATTTATTTACAGTATGCCTTTACGCTGACAGTCATGGGCAATTTCAAGGGCGTCGTGGCAGGCGGGTGGAAGTCGAAAGTAAGTGAATGCTTGTTTCGATTACTGAACGCGGGATTTCTTGCGTTACATAGGAGAGCCGCAAGCGCATCCTAATCTCCATCCTGAGCGACTTCCAAACCTACGCAGCCTTGGGGAAAAGCAACAGGGCGTACGACAAATACACCCCCTCCATGCCTGCGCCGAGTGGCCGACGTAGTTGCAGGTCACGACCGGCGCAGCAAAGTCCGTACTGTAAAACGGGACACCCTCGAACCCGTCGAGCCAAGGATATGTCCCTGAGCTCAGCCTCGTCGCGTCTGCCGAACACGCAGTAGATGTGCTCCGTGAAAGGGAAGCCAGGCGACCAGCACGTCATCTTGAAGTTTCGGGGAGCTCTGGTTCGGGTTCTTAGCCCCACTGATATTCCGGAGAAGCCGGCGGCGGGGATCTCGCGCACGTTGCGGACGTCGGCGTCGATCACGTTTCCCGCGCACGTCGCCGTAGCCAGAGACGGCGGCGTGCGCCACTACCGCGCCAGGAGCTGCCCGCCGCCTCGTCGTCCTGCTGGACAGGACGGACGACGTCGTCGTACGCACACCCCGGGTGTGTGATGCGCAACCTGAATGGATCTGAGAAGGCCCCGGCGGCATGGGACCGGGCGTGCTCCCTGTGGACTTGGGCGAGCTTCTTGAAGCCGCGCTGGGATCATGCTTATTGGTGAGTTGTTGTTCGTAACGACGTGGCGCGACGGTAGGACGCATACCTGCAAGGGAGGACGAGGACGAACCGGCGGCGTTGCTCATGTTGTCAATCGCGGTGCGATGGCCATTCATGATGTTGAGGATAGAGCGAGTAAGTTGCAATATTTGTGACACGGTCATCTGACACGCAACACGAGTTGCGCCCAAAGGACACATACATTCGACGAGCGCAGGTACATGAGTATCTGGAATTTAATTAGCCATACAGGTAGAAAGGATGATCAGCACTGCACTGAAGTCGCGAGGCACTTGTCAGGCCGAACGAGAGATGGACAAGGCGGCGGCAGCGGCAGCGACTCTGAAACAATTCTAAACACAGCACAGCAACTGCGACAGGGGCATCCATCGTGTTAGTGTCATAGTGATCGGGACATATTACAATACACTTACTGCGCTAGAGGTCTACACGCGACAATTCTCCTTGGGTCGGGCGACAACCGCTCGACCCCTGCTCTTCCGGGGAACTTCCTGTCCAACAACCTCACTCTCTGAACATCCTTCACTTGCACATTCCTCGTGACCGATCACAGACCAGCCCTCCTCGATATCGCCGTCACTCTCCTGCGGATCGACGTCACTTGCACCTTCCTCGTCGCCAATCACAGACCAGACCTCCTCCTCGTCGATATCACCGTCACCCTCCTGAGGACGGGTGTCGTCGTAACGGTACCACCAAGGGCCGTCATCGGTCCGCACAAGCCCATCAGCTTCAAGGAGCATTCTAGCGGTGGAAGGAACGAGGGGTGGAGCCGCCTCTCAGCTATGGCCGCGGTCCTAGAGTGACGATCAACATAGAGTCCGTAGACACATCGTATGTTCCCTTCGACCCAGCAACATAGGACTGAGACATTGCGGTCGCGGCCAACAAGGCCGGAGCGCCTCTTGATGTCGTGTATCGCCGAGAAGTAACGCTGCCCGTCGGTTGCGTTGTCGTCGTTGAGGCAGAAGTCCTTGGCGTACTGCACAGCGTATTCAAATGTAATGGGGAATCCGAGGACCCAAGTCACCATGGTTGAAGTTCGTGTGGAGGAGTTCAATTTCCACAGGCGCTTATGGGCAGTCGTGTCACCGCGATCGATCAGTGTAAAGGTTAATAAATGCAACACGGTCACCTGACACACAACACAAGTCTATTCAATATTCAATAGTTGTGCAAAAAGGGTATGTACATATGCATTGATTCGACGATTAATTAGCCATACAGGATGATCAGCACTGCACTGAAGTCGCGAAGCACTTGTTAGGCCGAACGAGAGATGGACAAGGTGGCGGGCAGCGGAAAAAACTGGAACAATTCTACAGCAACTGCGACAGGGGCATCCATCGTGTCAGTGTCACAGTGATCAGGATATATTACAATACACTTACTGCGCTAGAGGTCTACACGCGGCAATTCTCCTCGGGTTGGGCGACAACCACTGAATCGTCGCTCCGTCCGCCCCTCGATCCATCTCCTGACACATCCACAACTTGAATACTCTCTGAGCATCCTTCACTTTCCCCCTCCTCGTGATCAATCACAGACCAGTCCTCCAGCGGATCGGTGTCTAAGCATTCCTCGCCTGCACCTTCCTCATCTCCAATCACAGACCAGCCCTCGTCGATATCACCGTCACCCTCCTGCGGATCGGTGTCGTCGTAACGGTACCACCACGGTCCGTCATTGGTCCGCAACAAGCCCATCAGCTTCGCGGCGCATTCCTTCGGTGGAAGGAACGAGGGGCGGAGCCGCCTCTCAGCTATGGCCGCGGTCTTGGAGTCACGATCGACATAGAGTCCATAGACACATCGTATGCTCCCTTTGACCCAGCAGCATAGGACGGGGATGTCGCGGTCCCCGCCAATAAGGCCGGAGCGCCTCTTGATATCGTATAATGCCGAAGAGTAGCGTTGCCCGTCGGTTACATCGTCGTCGTCGTCGAGGAGGTGGAAGTCCTTGGCGTACTGCACGGCGTATTTGAACGTAATGGGAAACCCAAGGACCCAAGTCACCATGGTCAGTACCGGTCAGTACCGGTCAGTCGTTGGGAGGAGTTCACTTGTCACCGGCGCTTATATGCAGTCGCGGTCACTTGATCTGGCCACCCCGATCGATCAGTGACCAAGGATGCCAAATGCGGTAAGGAGATGGCCATTCCAGGAAGGTCAGTGACGTCGCACGGGCGCTAGGCGGTGACGTTGGGTGCGTCAGTGGTGTCCCTCCGCCTCCATGGCCCATATAAGACCGACCCGCCTGGCTCTCGCCCCTTACCTTCTTCCACCATCCCCACATCCATACTTCACCCCCCACCAACAACATATAATTCACAATGGCTGGTGTACCCCCAACATTGACCACAGAAACAGGTATTCCGGCGGACGAGTGGGCCCGCACGACCACCACCGCAGCGTTTGCTCCCGCACCCACCTTCAGCACTGTCCCGCCGCCCGGAGTTCAACGAAGCACTCTCGAGCGCGCCGATAGCACGCCCGGCTCTGAATTTCCCGGTGCATTCCCGAAGACTCGGAGCCACACCCCACACTCCTACGATTCCGGCGTGTCGTCGAGCACTGGTATCAGCCACGGACCTGACGTTGATTCCAACGCCGAATCCAACGCAGCACTTGATCTTAGTAGTCTTACCAATCGTGCGATGCAGAGCGTCACGGACGCCGCCCAAAGCGTGTCAAGCACGGCCTCAGAGTACATACCGAAGATGGTCGATACCGTATCCTCATATATGCGTACGTCCGGTTTTTTTTTGAGTCTCTGGGTTGCTGTTGTGCACACCCGTCCATATGCATATTAACGCCCTGTATTTTTACAACAGCTGGCAATGGAACGGGAAACGCATTCGCGCACGACGACCCTCACGCCACATCCATGCCGTCCAGTGAACTCCAGGGCGCCGCTTCGGGCGAGCGTGTTAGCGGTGTGGGCGCACTCCCAGGTTCTATTGCCGAGAAGTCTGTTTCCCGACTTCCCGACGAACGCTCGGGAGTCCAAGGTCTCCAGCAGAGTGCGCCAGTGTCCCAACAACCTCTTTCAGGAGGTCAGTCTCTTCGCCGCCACTCGATGATGCGCCCATTACTGAACTGTGACACAGCAACTTACCCCACGGCACCATATGAGCCTACTACACTTGCCACGGTACCGCCTGTACCACCACCCAAAGAAACGCCGCTCTCGATGCCCACACAGGAGTTGCACGGTGCACATTCCTCTGAACACCAAGACGGCGCGGGCGCACTCCCCGGTCGCGCGAATGAGCGCGGTGTAGCAATGCTCCCCGACGAGACGCATGGCGGCGTGGGCGCGACTGGAGCGACATCATCTGCCGTCGGTACGCACCCGCGCACATATGAGTCATCACCAGACGCAATGCCGAGCCGCGAAAAGGAAGGCAATGAGAGTCTTGGCCAGGCAGTCGGCGGTGTGGGTGCGCTGCCCGGGCGCGGCAACGAGGTGGGTGTGGCACGTCTGCCTGACGAGCGCGAACCAGAAGATCAAGGCAGGACAGGCGCTGCAGGAAAGGCGCAGCACGCAAAGGAGGGCGTAAAGGAGACTGCGAAGAAGGCGACAGGACATGGTTCGGAGGACCAGGTGAGTAGCGAGTCGTGTTCGGCTGGAGATCAGACCAATGGTCAGGAGACACGGATGAATTTGCTACGCGCGAATGTTACGCCTCGCGAATACTCCCTCGGCGCGCCAGACGCGCAATGGCGTGGCGTCGGCGTGGGGGAGGGCTACAAAGAAGGCCACGACGTTGATATCGGGCCTGACCATGAGCAGCGCGAGGTGCGCGTAGCGCAATTCCTCCCGTTTTAATGTGGTGCAGCATGTCTGACTACGTGCTGATGCGTGTTTATGCAATAGGACGAGTCAATCTACCACCCTGCGAAGCTGCACCCGGTGACAAACGGTGCGCCGGCACAGTCCCATGAAGGGACGCAGGCATCGTCGGAAACGCACGACGCCGCTGCGCGGCGGGACTCACTCAGCGAGACTCACAAGAAGGTTGGGTTCATGGGGAAAATGCGGGGAGAAGCGAAGATCCTGCTTGGGAAAGTCGAGGGGAAGAGCGGGAAGGACAAGGTCGAGGAAGGTCGAAAGATCAAGGCAGGTGAAATCTGATGTGCCGTGGTACCGGCTACACATGGACAATAAAGGAACGTTGAATATGTGCACAGTTGCACGTGTAATACTATTGTACTTACTCCACTAGTCGATGAATTATACTTGCTTGGGCCGGAGCATTTTCCAAAAACGCGGATCATCTCGCATAATATCACACAGAAAATATGGTGAACTCCTCAGCAGAGCAATAATTATTCGTAGCATTCCGTCAAGCTCGATGTCCAGAACATGTCACAATACAGGTACCACAATCCACAAATCATCATTTAGTAGCCGCGAGCTGCGAGCGCAAGCTCCTCCTCACTGTGACGAATGATCAGAGCCTGCACGAGGGGCAAAGGCAATGCCGCTTACCGCTTGAGGATGCTCCCGAGGATGCCAGTGACCGTGCCCCAGAAGTTCGCGCCGCTGCCGTTAACGGGCACGCCATCACGGCGGGCAAGCTCCTCCTCACTGTGATGAGACGAGTGATCAGAGCCTGCGCAACAAGAAAAAAGCGAAGCCGCTCACCGCTTGAGGATGCTGCCGATGATGCCAGTGAGGGTGTGCCAGAAGTTCGCGCCGCTGCCGTTGACGGGGACGCCGTCGCGGCGGGCCATCTCCTCCTCACTGTGATGTATGATCAGAGCCTGAACATACGCGACCAAGGAAATGCTGCTCACCGCTTGAGGATGCTGCCGATGATGCCGGTGAGCGTGTGCCAGAAGTTGGCTCCGCTGGCGTCGACCGGGGCCCCGTCGCGGCGGGCAAGCTCCATCTCCTCCTCGCTGTGACGAGCAAACTGTCAGAGCCTGCATTGACACAAGGGGCGAAGGCGACGTCTCGTACCGCTTGAGGATGCTGCCGATGATGCCCTGGAGCGTCTTCCAGAAGTTCGCGCCGCTGCCGTTGACCGGAGCACCGTCGCGGCGGGCCAGCTCCTCCTCGCTGTGACAAGTGCACTATCAGAGGCTGCATTGACACAAGGGCGAAGGCGACGTCTCTTACCGCTTGAGGATGCTGCCGATGATGCCCTGGAGCGTCTTCCAGAAGTTCGCGCCGCTGCCGTTGGCGGGGACGCCGTCGCGGCGCGCCATCTCCTCCTCACTGTGATGCATGATCAGAGCCTGCACAACAAGAGAAAAGCGATGCCGCGCACCGCTTGAGGATGCTGCCGATGATGCCAGTCAGCGTGTGCCAGAAGTTCGCGCCGCTGCCGGTGGGGACCGCCATGTCGCGGCGCGCGAACTCCATGACGATGCGGCTGCAACAGTCACCGCTCGGATGAGCAACGGACAGGGACGCGGCGGATGGACGCAGACAGACGTACCGCTCGAGGTCGCCCGCCGTCATCTCACGCGCCTGCATCGCGAGCTCCTCCCTGCGACGCGGCACACCAGACCGATCAGCAACACGAAAAGAAGAGAGCAAAACGAGGGCGGAGACACGCACCGCTTGAGGATGCCGCCGATGATGCCCTGGAGCGTCTTCCAGAAGTTCGCGCCGCTGCCGACCGGGACGCCCATCGCCGCATCGCGCGCGTCGAGCTCGGCCTCGCTGTGGGGTGCGCACGCATCAGCGTGTGCGCACAGAACGTGTGCGGGGGGACGTACCGCCTCACGGCGTTGCTTGCGATGCCGTTGAGGTGGCCCAGGACCTGGGCGACGCTGTCGAGCGAGCGCGCGTCCATGTCCTCGCTGGAGGGGCACGGATCTCGTCAGTAGGGGCGCGAGGCGAGCAGACAGGGCGCGACGCACCGCTTGAGGGAGCTGATGACGCCCTCGCCGAAGTTCTTGAGGTCGCCCCAGAAGGAGGCGCCGCTCTGCGGGGGATACGCGATGGCAGCGCGCGCCTCGAGCTCGAGGAGGTCCTCACTGGAAAGGATGTGAGTCACACGTTGCGAGGGGGCGGCGGGTGCCTGGTGACACGTACCGCTTGAGCCCGCTCAGGACGCCCTTGCCGAAGTCCTTGATGTCGGTCCAGAACGACGCGCCGCTTCCGGGCTGGTAGTAGACGTCCCGCGCGAGCTCCTCGCTGGAAAAGAGGCCGCGGATGAGATGTGGCGCACGGTGTGGGGCAGACCAGGCTGCGACGCACCGCTTCAGGAAGTTAAAGCTGGGGAGCTTGCCCTCGACCTCGGTGATGAACGACGCGCCGCTGGCGGGCTGCATGTATACGCCGCGCGCCTGGAGCGCGAGCAGGTCCTCACTACAGATGGGGAAATATCAGAGGGGGCATCGGTGCGGAAAGCGCACGACTTGCCGCTTCAGGGAGCCAAGGACACCCTTGCCAAAGTCCTCGACATCAGTCCAGAACGACGCACCGCTGCCAGAGGTCGCAGGGAGCACACTGCACAGAGGTCAGCAATTGATACAGAAAAGACAGACAGATGGGCGTACTAAACGGGGGCAGCAAACGCCGGGGCGGCGGCCGCAGCAATAGCAAGGGAAACAGTGAAGAAACGCATTATGATGTTAGATGAGTGATACGTGGGGGTAATTAGGAGAGTGGGTGGTGTAGACGTGAAAAAGAGTGGGTCGTGAAAGAAATGCTACGAACAAAAAAAACAAGTCAGGCTGCAACACAAGATCATCGTCAGTATACCAATGGGATAGGTGCAAAAGCGAGATAAGACACGCACTATCCAGTACCTGAACTTGGGGAAGTGGGCTCGAAGAAGGCTGAGGAGCTGGGGATTCGATGACCTGAGGGCGCATTTATATAGCCCCACGAGTGCGCGCGTATGTACGCAAACACGGCGGCCATACACATCAGACCACAGCCTCGAGCGCAGATGGCAACAAGAAGAACAGACGGCGCCCATCTAGAGCTAGCACACAACACTTGGCGATGCCGGGTGTGACGTGAGCGTTGTCGACGTGCACGTACTTCGCACTCACATTACCGACCTGGGTTCCATTGCAAATATGGAGGCACACAAGCCGTCGACAGCGACGGGCTCTCGCGCGTCGGGGATGGAAGACAGCTGCCTCGTCCCTCCCGAACAGCCCGCGGAAGACAGTTCGACATCAACGGCGTCGCCGCTCGGACGATCGGAAGTGCCGAGGCGGGTGTAGAAGGGCGTCGAGCGCCGTTTTGCGCATCTCCTCATGCACACCGCATGGCCGCACCTGCTCTAAAGCGTCTTCAGAATCAGGAGCCCACCCGGGTCCCGCGAGTATATGTAGGTAATCGTCCGAGGCTACGCACCTCCGCCACTGCGTTCTCCTCGGACCAGGCCTGCCCTCAGCGTTCGCCGACTTCTGCAGGTACGTGCGATGCACTGGCTCTGGCCCAAGCGTTTTCGCGATGGTCCTATGGGAGACAAAATGCATCTCGCCCGTTGCTTCAGTTGAGCTGATGGACAGGGCACACTTGCTGATGGACGTCTGAGTGTAAAGGACTCCGCCAAGACAGACCATGCGATCATATGATCACTCCTAGGCGCATCGCATCGCGTCGCGTCAAACGCGGCCCTCACCAAGTCCAAACCACGCCGCGCCCGCACTCCGAGTCTGCGGCCACATCCGTATCCGTCAACAACATATCAAACAGATGAGTACCAGTAACTACCGTAGCTATATATTCAACGGCCGACAAGACAGTACGTACGCGCCCCTGTAACACACACCACGACCACGGCCACCGCCCGCGCCTCGAGCTCCATGTCAATGCCGCGGTGCACACTGCATGTACACGCCGCGGTCGTACGTCTTAAATACAGGCACAGGCACAGGCACAGGCACAAATACAGCGAGCACACGCCCCGCGGCGCAGGACGCAGGGGCGGGTATAGTCTGTCCAGTGATGTACGCAGGCCGCACCGCGCGCGGCCCGGGGCGGCGCGGCGCTCACTGCACGGCGGGCGCGATCGCGTGCCGAATCGTGCGCAGGTCCGGGTCCTCCGGCGCGCCCTCCGCGCCCCCGTCCGCGCCCGCGCCCAGCGCGCGGTCGGAGACGAACACGTTATCACCGCGGACGTTGACGAACGAGTACTGCGGCGCGCCAGCGTCAGCGTCAGCAGGGGCAGCAGGGGAGAGAGAGGGGGACGCACGTCCGCGAGCTCGACGCCGCTCTGCCTGTTGTAGTTCGCGTACACGAGGTTCACCTCGGACATGAACGGCCGCAGCCCCGCCGCCTCGAGCAGCTCCCACCACCCGAGGAAGTCGTGGAACCGCTGGTGCCACACGTGCATCTCGATGACCAGCTGCCCGAACGGCAGCGGCGCCGCAGGCGTGCCCGCCTCCGCGCCCTCCTCCTCCGCCGCGCTCGCACCTGTGCTCAGGCCCGTGAAGTCGTGCACGAGCGCCTTGACGACCTCGAACTCCCAGCCCTCGATGTCGACGTGCAGCAGGTCGATGTGCGCGTGCCCTGCAGCGCGTCAGCGGATCCGCGCGCGGAGAAGAGGGGGGGCGGGCCGCTCACCGTTCGCCTGCATGAGGCTGCGGAGCGTCCACATCTTCGGCTCGTCCGCGGGCCCGTGCGAGTCCGCCGCGCCGAGGCCGACGCGCGCAAAGTGCGTGCGGTGCCGCTGCGTGCGCGGCACCTTCTTCCCGAACCCGCCCGCGGTGTAGTCGAAGCCCCAGATCTCGCAGTGCCGCGTGCGCTCGAGCAGCTCCGCCTCGAACGACGAGTCCCAGTCGAGCCCGAACGAGTACACGACGCAATCTGGCTTTTCTGCGAGCCGCGAGAGCCCGCAGACCCACTTGCCGCCGTCGCCGATGTCGCCTATCCGCTCGAGCTCGTGGGGGCAGTTGTAGACCGGAGGGAAAAAGTCCCCTGGAGTGCGTCCATGTCAGAACGGGTCTGCCGACCGAAATGCACGCACTTACAGACGGTGTATGCTGGCCAGGGCTCCTGGTCTGGTGGGAACCTGCAGAGATTGACGGATGGGGTCAGTGATTGAGCAGTTCTTCGTAACAGTCTCGGGGTGAGAAAGTGTGCAGAAATATCGACTGATATTATGATTACCCAGAATATATGCTATCTGTTGACGCATTTTGAGACGTCGGCCGACCACCGCATACAGTCATTATCATCGTGCGACCGAGTCGGCGGAATACCGATGGTAGTAGACACAATTCATACAGTGGGACCTCTGTCCAGATGAAATCTCCTGGAATGGAACGCAACTGCCCTGTTACGCATTCGAGAAAACTTCAAAAACACACGGGCAAAATCTCTGTCGTTGACTTTGATGCCTACGCAGGTACAGAGAATCTACCCGAGACAGACACTGCCGAAGATAGCATCTGGCACACAATACAGATAGAAAGGGGGGGAAAACTCGAAACTGCACATTCGCCACATTATGCATTGCACGTGAAAAGGCAGCGATGAGTGCAACGCAAAAGATCACACTCCAGCATTTGGTGCGACACGAGCGAACAGACGGTGTGTGATTGGTACGCACATGGAGACCTGGGTCGGACTGGGTCCGTATTTCTTGATCATGTCATGGCGCTGGTTGAGCATGCGCTGGTACCTGCGCTCAGCGCGGGCGATACGGGCGGGGAGTTGTGGTGCGGGGGGTACGCGCGGCGCATAGGACGGAGCGGAAGAGGCGGCAAACTCTTCGGTGGGAGATAGAAGAACGAAGGTGGTGAGCACGAAGGCGAAGAGGATGACGGCGTAGCGCGGATGCCGCTGGCAGAGGGAGATGGGGAAGACCATCGCGGGAGCCGCCTGGATCCAGGATTGGGGAGAGCGGAGGGCGGCGGCGTTTTTGGACGTTGTTGAGGGGTTTCACGAGGACGTGGTGGGTGTCGTCGGGAGAGTGGGGGACAGGGGGAACAGCGTTGGGGACGGGGAGGACGCTGGCGGGAACTTCGAGGGCGGTGCCAAGCCCAGGACTCGGAGCGGGGTATCTGCAGGCACGTTCCCGTGACCAGGCCCAGACCAGCCTCTTCGTCCCTCGATCGTAATCCTCCGCGTCCGCTTCTCCTCCTCCCTGTCCCGCATCGCTTCCACATTCAATAATATTGCGTCTTTGAATTGCTCCGACGTCCGATATCAACTTCTGACTTTCTTGTACACTATCACGAAGGTCTAAACCAACGTGTTATCTGTTTGACCACGAGCGGTTGTGGCCCCAAACCCCACCTCCCACTTTATTCACGCCGCTGCATCCGAGTCCCAGGACAATTCAGAAGGCCCGCAGTCCGGACCGACGTTCGTCCTCGCTCCTTATGGCAGAAGGCCCTGCGCACCTCTGCTCGTGGCACTCATCAAGACAGCCCATCAAGTTTGCGGGCCGCTTGCCTCTTGCAGTTGTCGACCACGAAGGACCTAAAGGAGTCTACGAAGTTCCCCGCCCATTTCCGCACGTCCTCCTGGTTTTGCAGACACGTCCTGCGATCCGGCCCGACTAGAAGGATTGAGTTGCCCTGGAACGCCTCAAGAACGCGAGTCTCCCTCATTGTGGGCCCGCAGCGGCAGCTTCATGTTGTAGGTATCATGCGCACCATCAAGTGCACGGCAGTAGGCGAATACCTGGCGTAGAAAGCAACATGTAAATGTCCCATAAAACACAGCAATTTCTAGTCTTGTAATAGTCATGGTACATCAGTAGCCCAGGACGTACCATACTCTGGGCTGAACGACATGCAAAAACATGCCTCTCAGCTCGTGCCCGCCTTGATTTAAGACGCAGAAATTTGTTTCGATAGAGTTTGTCAAAGCAACGACCTACAGTGGTTAGATGCATGCAGATGTCAGAGCAAACCAGCACCAATTCACGACGAGCTCCCGAATGCACCCCAATCGACCGCACGCGCGCCCGCCCGCCAGCCCCTCTCCATCCCAACGATGTCGGACAGGTGGCGCGCAGTCGGCCGGCCGTGCGGACAGTGCCACGGCTGGTCCATCGTCCCCATATGCCGCACAACCTGAGAAAGAGAGAGAGAGCCCAGTCAGCCAGTCCCGCGCGCCCGGACACCGTGCGCGCCACACACCGCCGTCATCTGCTGCCGCGTGAGCGCCTTGCCGACCATGATGCTCTTCCTGCACGCGCGCATCGCAAACATCGCCCGCGCCTTCGAGCACCGCACCATCTGCCCCGTCGGCCGGTCCTGCATCAGGCCGAGCAGCTCCTCCAGGTCTGCGCGGGCGCCAGTCAGCGGCGGACGCGGACGCGGGGCATCGCGCGGGGACGCTACCTTTCATGTCGAACACCGTGCTCTTGCTGATCGGCTGCGCGCGCAGCTGCAGGCGGTGCCCCCCGCCGGGCGCGGCGTCCTCGTCGACGTCGAGTTCGAACCCGTTCTGCCGGAGGACGTCCATGTTCTCCGTCGCCAGCAGCGCGTCCGCGGCGGTAAGCTCCAAGGGCCGCGGGCTGCGAACTCAAGTCAGCATCTGGGTGTCGAGTATGATCATATTCAATAGGTACCGGAAGAGCTTCTGCGAGTCGATCTTCGTGGTCTGCTGCAGCGTCTCGAAGTTGTACTTTTCGTCGGCCGCGTGTTGGTCGACGATGAACAGATCGTCCATCCGCGCCTCCGCGCCTCCTGTGCTCGCAGGCTGTTTTCGCCGCCGCACGATGATGAACCCGAGGTTGAACTGCCCCACGACGTCCATGGTCGCGAAATCGGCTTTGGCGATGACCCGCGAGAGCGCCTCGGCCGCCTTGCCGTCGTCCTCTGCGTTCGCAATCCCCGCGTCCTTGATGATAGACGAGTTCGCTGCAGCCACCGGCGGGGCAGATGCAGCTGACACGTGGGTCTGCAGGCGGCCCCAGGTGGCTGAGATGCGGGGCAGGTCAAACCGCAGTGAGGTTTCCTCACCATCGGCAGTGCGGATGACCTCTGGGCGCGCGACGCGCTCGGACGTAGGGCTGGAAAGAAGCGTGGAGACGTCGGGCGTGACGGCATCGCTGTCGTCATCTAGTGTGGACGAGCGTGGTGGGCTCCCTCTGCGTTTCGTGGCGCAAGCAGGAACGCCCTCGTCCTCTTCCGCATCCGCATCCTGCCCATCCTGTCCTCCACTTCGGAGGAGAGCGCAGAGTGGTCCTCCTCCGGATCCTCCTCGAGGCGCATCCCTTTCCGCGGTGGCCCAACGTCCTCCTCCAGCTCGGCATCCTCGTCATCCTCCGCCTCCACGTCGACAAACTGGCTCCCCGTGCGCGCAAAGCCCCTCAGGCGCGCGCGCAAGTCCTCCTGTGCGCCCTTCCCCACCCTAGCAGCGCCACCCTCGTCGACCCGCCGCCGCTTGTTCGGCCGGTCACTATCCCCGTCGGCGCGGCGCTGAAGGCTCCACGACGCGCCAGACGTGCTCAGGACCGTCTGCACGCCCCGCGAGCCGTCCTCGCTGCCCCGCGGGCGCACAGGCGGGCGCTTGGGCGCTACCTGGCGGGGAGGAGAGGAGCGCGCGGAGGAAGGACCGGCGATTTTGCTGATTTGCACGTCGTCATAATCATCTTGCGCCAGATCTATAGCCGGCGAGGTGCGCCGGGTGGATGCTACCCGTGTCTGCGACACGGCGGGCGAGGGCAACCGTGCGTCTGCGAGGGTGTCTTGCATCTCGACGTCGATCGATGATGTGTCGTTTATGGCGGGTTCGCATTCCGCAATGTTTTCGGAGATGCTTGGCACATCTACGTCGACTGCCGGCTCGCAGTCTTGAGAAGGAGCGGGTCCTGAGGCTGAGGGTGGTTCAACAGGCTCGGTTGCCAGCTCGGCTTGGGCCAGGCAGTCGCCATCGCCTTCCGTGACTTCTCCTGAACGTTCAATCGCGCTGTCGGGCGTCTCCGCCTCACTGCTCGTCCGCATCAGCAAGCTAGGTTGGCCAAAGTCGCCATAATCATCCACGTCGATCGAGACATCGACGTCCATGCTCCTGTCCGTGGTACCATCAGCATCTTCCTCGTCGTCGTCCTGCAAGAAGAGCGGTGCCGGTGCGCTCTTCACAGTAGGTATCTGTGTCGGGCCGGAAGCTTGTGTGTCCCGTTTGTGCGCACTCTGTGTAGGGTTCAGATCGTAGGTGGCGCGAGACGGCGCGAAGGTGCTCTCAAGGGCAGTCTGTCATACATCAAACGCACCAGTCTACGAGAAAGCGCAGTAGTGAGCAGGAATTGCTATACCTTGAGTGCCTGGACGAGATTCTTCTCGCTGTGCAGCAGGATCGTGCGCTTGTCCGGGCTGACATTCACATCACACGAATCTGCATTGTAAGATGAGATGTGTTCGTGCGAACCGATTACGGGACCAGATACGCACCCTTAGGGAGTACGAAGTCCGCGACGATGAACGGCGCCTGTGTCGCGTTGAACGTGCGGTATACCTCATTGAACGCCTTCTGGACCTATTAGACGCCATTCCTTAGTGCGCCTCCAAGTTCAGACGGACAACTCCTATTCACCTTCGCGGGGTTGCACGGCCGCCCGTTGATGAAGAAGAACTGGCGGTCCGTGCCCGTCCGCCCGCATCCAACCGCAAATTTCGATATCAAGCCGCGCACATGCACCGCATTGTCGTGTCTGCCCTGCACACTCAGCACATTGCAACCGAGAGCGAAAGGGCGGGGGTGCGCACCCGTCCTTGTCGGTGATCCCCTGCCGCCGCAGGACCGCGCGCTCGACCTCGACGGTGAAGTGCAGATCGAGGTCGACGAGCTGCTCGAGCATTTTTGGGCCCCAGAGCGCAGACACCGAAGCGCGCGTGGAAGGCATGCCGTCCGTGCGCAGCTGCTCCGTCTTCTTTCTGCATGGGCATGGGCAGTCAGAATGTCAATTACAGAAGAGTCAACGCAGGATGCGATTCGGCACTCCATCAAGCCGGAAGCTCGTTCAGGGCGCATGGTGACTAAAGTCTGACATGCCAGCAGACGGGCGTGGAAGTGCCGATAGCCTGTTGTGGATTGCAGATGAGGATGCAAAGTGAGAGACACTTACCCGCCACTCGCAATATGCGTCACACTCAAGCGCACTCCCTTGTTTTCCTGTACACATGGTACGAGAGCATAGGCTGAAAGAAGAGCGAGCGCCTTGCCAAATTCACGCTTCGCGTTGCGCTCCAGCTCCTTTCGCCGCACTGGAAGTGGTTTGAAGAGGCCCGCGATCATGGTGGTCGTTCCGCGCTAGGAAGAAAATATGACCAGGCGAGGGAGCGCTGAAGATGAGCTTGGGGAAGCTGGCAGAATACCGAAGACAAATACCTGCCTCGCAACCTTCCCTTTCGGGCTCTTGACGCGACCTGCACGATCAAAATCCAAGACAGTACCCATTGGTGCGACAGATGCAGTAGCCGTGGTAACGGAAACACGTTCAGCGAGCGCACAGAGTGACGAGAGGGCTTCTCCGCGGAACCCGAAGGTATGCAGTTGGGTCAGGTCGGAGAACGAGGACAGCTTAGATGTGTGGTGTTTCAACGCTTTGATGAAAGACGGATGTTGATAGACAGCACACTAAAATGCGTACGTGGTAACGAAACTCACCAATGGCGTCGTAATCTTCAGCTGCAATGCCACTCCCATTGTCGATGACCTCGATTGTGTTCAGCCCATGGTCTTTGAAGCGGACATCTTCACAACCGCAAGTTAAAAAATGTACACAGCACTGCAACACTACCCACCGATGCTCGTTGCCCCAGCGTCCAGACTGTTTTCGACAAGCTCCTTCACTGCCGTCTGAAGGTCGACGACGACCTGTCCCGAGGCAATACGGTGAACAGACGTGACATCGAGGGCCTTGATTGCCCCCAGTGTTGTGCTCGTATCTGTGTGCGTTGTGCTCGGCGTCGCCATGGACGTCCGATGCCGCCTTGCACTAGTACTGGCAAGTAGCACATGTCACGCTCCGTCACAAACCTGTCGCGCGTCGCGTAACGCGTCTACTTACGACGCGCCGCCTTTACGTAACAGCGACGATAGCGTGCCAGACCGCTGCACATGTTTTTCCACGAATAACCTATTAACGAAGCCCACCCCCCAGAGGAAAACCAATCCCTCAATTTATGCAGTCTTTTCTTCTGGTGAGAATCTTGCAGCTTATACACAACCTATGGCCAATTTAAAGTCGCAGTGATAGATGGACGCTCGCTTGGTGATTCATTCGGATTCGATGGAGTCTGCTACATGTATAAAGCTGTATAAACACAGCACAATCTTCATGGGGTGTTGGACCTCAACGTATCTTCGTCTTCCGCAGCATTCCTCCGTCAGGCCGAGTCTTTGACCGCTTGCCAGGAAGGGCGCGAGCTGATGTCTTTCCACCATCTAGAAAGCAAATATGGTTTGAGCACAAAACACGAGATCTTGAAAAGATCAAGCTCACCTGGCTAAGTTGGGCCTGCTGCCCGAGACGAGCACGTCGATACCCATCGGCTCGAGCATGGCTCCACCTGGGAGGTGGAAAAGATCCGCAATAGTGACTTCCTGAAGCAGCGCATTTGTGAGCAAGCGACGACCGGATAACCCACAGTCATTGTAATCACTGACGTCTCCCGCGAGATATTTGGTCTTCGACAGCATGACTTCATACGCGTCGAGCTTCGCGCTGAGCGTCTGGAGGTGCGCCGCGACGGCCTTCTCGTCCGTAGCCAGCCCGGAAAACCTACGAAGCACCACCCAATCAGCACCGCCGTTCCCACTCAGCATGCGCAAACACGCACTTCTTAAACACCTTCTCCCACGCGAGACTACTCACGTACGGGTCGAAGTCGCTCAGCTCGATGCTCGACGCCTGCTCGAAGCGCGCTGTCGCCCGCACGTCCGCAGGGTCCGGCACGACGCGCGTGCCTTGGCCGGCGTATTTAGTAGCGACGTACCGCGCGATCGCGCGGCTCTCGAACAGCTCGAAACCCTCGTCGTCGATGTACGGCACCTGTCCGAACGGCTGGTGTGCGACAAACGCAGCAGCCTTGTGCTCGCCCTTGGTCATGTCGATGGGCACGAGCTCGTACGGCACGTTTTTTCTCCTTGAGGGCAAGCGCGACGCGCCTGGTGCAGGTTGAGTAGGGGTAGCCATAGAGCGTGAGGACCATGGCGTGATATGAGAACGGCTGGGGACGTGAGGAGGGAAGAAGAGATGTGCTGCGCAGGGCAGGGATCTATATCCACAGTCCCTTGCGCGGTGAGAGTATTTCGCGATTGTCTTCACACGAGAATCTATCTGTTCGAGGATAACCCCTCGAGCTCGAAATCAGATTGCGTATTGGACCTGTGTAAGGTGGAAGACAGATGTTTGCAATCAAACTGACCAGCAGCATCTGAAGCTTTGTGAGATGCTGCCATTGACTGCCCGGTCATTCTAGGATGAGTGGCTTAATCAAAACCGAAGAATGAGTGACGGGACTGTGAGACCGCATACGTACGTACCATTTCGGCCGTTCCCAGCTTACGATTCCGTATCTGAATCGCTGCAGAGTTCCCTCCACTGGCAAGGCGACCCATTGAAGCACCCTCAGTCTTGCGCGTAGCTGTTGTATATCCACTATGCACAAGATGGTGCAGCGGCATGAATGCTCGATCGCAACTTCGCTCAATATTAGTTGCTCGTCTATCACCAAAATATAACCAAGTGGTTAGTAGCACCCTTAAGCACAATGCACATATGCCGTGCGAGCCTGCATTCCAAAAATACATGGATCAATCAACACTGCGGAGGCCTCCTAGTAGTGCGACTCACGATCTGCAATGTACCCGGCCTGTGAGTCTTGTCCCAAAAATATACTCAATAAAGACGTAGTCGCGCGACATAAACGGACGCGTCGCAAAGATCATGAATTCGAGCAGGCCACGTCGCAGCGGCGGCTGTGGACGGTGCCACGGACATGTCAGGTGACCGTGTCTAGCAGCCAGCTGGCAGTGGCAACTGCTGGTCAGTACCGTATATATATAAAGCCCCTTGCACCCCGCTCATTAATTCCAACGTCAACATTGTTCATCTCATTACAATTTACAACATGAGCAACACCGCAGATTTATCTTCCCTTGCGGGCACTCGCCGCCAGCGTTCTCCGTCAGATGGCCCCGAAGGCGGCTCAGCAGACGTGTCCGGGCTCTCTGACCCTCTCTCCGCCGCCCCTCCCGCGAAGAAGCCATGTCTCAGTGAGCGTCATCAGGTGCCCACGACGTTACCGTCGGACATGCCAGTACGTCTCCAGGCTTTATTTGAAAAGCTTAAGTCCTGATTATGACAATCACGGCAGCTTCCCCCTTCCAGTGTCCGCACGGCTGTGGATGTCATGCAAGCCCTGCAACGTGTGGATCGTCTGGGAAAAATTGGGAACTGCCCAACTCGAGAAACATACCTTTACGAGGACATGTACGAGTATGGCCCAATGGAAGAAGACTTCGATTGGAAGTCGGTACAGGGCAAAATCAATGGGTTCGAAGACGAGGTTCGTCCCACCGTCGAGCCAGGTCGCTACGGACAACTCATCAGTATGATTGCAGCTCGTCTTCGAGGAGCTCGCCACAGTCCACAAGAAGCACATTCGATCTCATGCCAATGGGGCCTTCTCGCAGCCGTTCAGACTACGTGTCACGCGCCAGGGGTGTGAGTACGACGACGTCATCCGTCCTGTCCAGCAGGACGACAAGGCGGCGGCGGAGCCATCGGGCCCCATAGCGCAACTCTTGGAAAGGTGGTACGAGCATGCCGTCGTCTCTGGATACGGCGACGTGCGGGCACAGGAAACCAAGATCGATTCCGACGTCCGCAGCGCTCGAGAGATCCCCGCGACCGACTTCTCCGTCGAGCCGGAGCTGTTGAAACGCATCCAGGATTGCTGGGAGGAGACGTTCCTTATGAGCGGAGGGGTTCGTGTCGAGCCGTACAAGATCCATCTGTATGGTCACGGTGGCCATTTCAAGACTCACCGCGACACGCCGCAGATGGACCTCGCCGGGACGTTCCTCGTGGGCTTGGGTGACACGACCGGCAAAAAGTGTTTTTGCATCGCGGACAAATATCTCAGTGCAGGCCCCGGAAGCTGGTGCGCGTTCTATCCCGACGTGCCTCACTCGGTCAAGTGGATCCCAAAGGATACCGCGCCGTTATCGCGTTCAAAATCTTCCACACCGCCACATCCTCACAGGAACTGCGGGGGTTCGACAGCGTCCGCAAGGCGGTCGACGACGTGGTAGGGAGATTACACACACCGTGTGGGATACTGCTGGAGAGGAAGTACGCCCTGGGCACCACGCGGCTCAGCGGGTTCGATGCCCTCCTCCTTGCCAGAGCCCGTGCGATGAACGACACGGACGTGAAACTCCTTCCGGTGGCCATGAAGATTGTAGGGTTTTGGGGCTCCGAAAGCAAAGAAGATCCCTACGAGGATTTCAAGGAGAATTGCTGGTCGAATGTCTACCCTTTCACGGAGGATCACATCGACTGTTTACTTGACAGACGTGATGATGCTGAGCTTGGGATCATGTATCCTTGGCTTGACGGTCTCAAGGATGTCCCGTTCTACAGTGCAGATTTCCATGGATCAGTTGTGACTTGGAAGGATGAGCGAGAAGAAACCTGCAACTACGCAGGGAACGAGGTTCAGGCATGGAGACAGGATAGTGTGTATTTGTCGTACGCCTTGCTGCTTTTGCCTAGAGCTACGTAGGTTACACAGTCGCTTAGGATATATAGAGGATACGCATACGCAAATAGGTGAACCAATGTCGAGCTCGAATAGTCTGGCATGCGTACCGTGACTAAGTAGTACTGAGTACCGATGAACTAGGCTCGTTAACCAGCCTCGTATAGAAGAGAGTCGTTCTATATAGAGGCTGGGACTATCGAGTACGGGCGCAAGGGAAGGTCCCCCGTGGGAACGTCGGAGTTAGAACGTGCCGACGGCAGATCGACGCTCGAGTCTCGAGTCGCGTCAAGTCGCGTCTTTCACCAGTGTACTCGTCGTGTTGACCACGATGTCTACGCACTCGGACGGCGAGCACCCGCAGGAATCGGTGCAACACTCTCAAGATGCTGCATCTGACTCTCCATCTCCATCTCCATCTCCGTCTCCGTCTCCACCTCCCACCACGCCCGCAACACGTTCGAACTCTCCAGTGCCGCCTTCGCTCACATATCCTCACCCTTTCGCATTGTATCACCCTCCGGGCCCATTTGGAAACAATTTCCAGGCCTATCCTGCTACGCCTTCGCAGCTGGGCTCACCATTTCCGTGGCACAGCAGTGCTTCAGGCTCAAGTCAAACGGGCAGCACTGGCAGTGGGTTCTCAATCCCACCGTCTCCGCATATCCATCCCACCCATCGGTCGTACTCGCTAGATGCAGGCTTTGCATTTCCATACAGTAGCCCCACGTTTGCCATGCCCTCCGCGCCTGTCTTTGCACCGCAACTCTCTCCCGTGTCTGATGATCGCACCGACATCGAGCGTGCGTTCGTCTCGGGCATTTTCGACAATATCACCCTTCCACACCTCCGTTCACACCGCGCTTCGACGTGGCCTACTAGCGTCTCGCAGGAGGACCGAATCCTTGTTGTTCTTCGTGCCATGCGCCATGCAGGCTTCACCACTCTAGGAGATTTACTGGCTGCGTTATTTGCTCCAGAACGTTATAATGTACACCAGTCCGTCATCCAATCCATCACATCCTTTCTGCAATCCAAAACCAAGCCGGGCACTCGCCCGGGGGACATCATTGAGCTCATGTACACTCACCGACAATCTCTCTCGTCAGTATCACCTATGTTCCCATCCCTGCCGCGTTATGCTCGTGCGCCATCGCTTCGATTAGCTGTCCATGCTCCCGAGAGCACTATCCCGACTGGGCATGATGCCCTATTAGACTGGGCTCTGGCGAAGGTGCTCAGTCAGGTCAACACCGAAGTTATGCAGCTGTTAGATCCCGCGCTTGGTCTCGTCTCCCGTCATGAGATTACTTGGGACGAGATGCTGGCTTTCAGCATGTCAGACAAACAAGAGTTGATTGCCGAAGCAGCTCCAGCTCTATTCGCCGTGTTGACGACCGTCGCGGTCAATGACCGTGCCCGTGCCAAACTCGAGCGAGCTGCAGGCGTGAAGATGACTGCCAGGAGACCTCAGTCTAGTCGTGCGAACTCCCCCGTTGCAGATTCATTGGACACCGACGATTCCGCGGCTCAACCGGACTCGGATATGGAGGATATCGAAGAGCCAGATGGATCGGTCTTGAAGTTACAGCGAGACCCCTGGCTGGTACGTCAATCTATCTAATTTTCCTTTCCCCACGTAACACATATTTTCGCAGGCGACCACAGCGGTGATACTCGCATTGCTCTCCGTGCGATATCGCTATGCGATTGTGTTCCCTACACTCATCGGCCTCTTCCTCTTCATGCACCATGCTCATCGCAACCTCTACCGCATCTTTGGACGACTAGGCTTCTCTGTCTCATACAGTACCGTTATTCGCAAGCTCCACACTCTCGCAGAAGACTCTGAACGTCGCCTGCATGAGTGGGGGGCAATCGTTGAGCACGCTCCGCCTCCATACTCCATTGCTTTCAATAACATCAACCAGATGCAGCGGGCATGGCGCAAAACACTTGGCCACCTAGACGAGATGCAGAGCGGGACGGCGTCAACCTTAATCCTCCTCGAGGACGTACCCCCAGGTGCAATGGACGCAGCACCACTTCTACGAAACATGTCAGCAGGCGTTCGTCGCTCCTTGACGGTGAAGGATATGCTCAAAGACATCGATCGGCAACATATACGTAACGTAGGCATCGCTGCTGTTATGCGCCAGTGTGTGAAATATATCCCCGGGCTCAAAGCCAGGTGGCACTTTGCGCACTAGCAAGCGGACACGTGGCTGCGATGGGATTACTGTATCGGTTCCCTCTTCTTTTGGAGTCATGTCGGGTGGTTTGTCTCTCTCCATCACGATCTCCTGTATTCCCTGTAGTGCTTCCGTGATAAATCTGAACAGCTTCTTGCCATAGCGATCGAGGAACTCCCATTCAGCGAGGACTATCCGAAAGATGTCGAATGACGAACAAGCATGTGCTTTGTCGATGAGGCTGGAAAGGAGATATGATGGAAGGAAGTACTCTACTGGAAGGTCCTCCACCAGGTCCCGGATAGACAGCCAAGTGCGCCCGCACCATTGCTCCAGCATCCGCCGAAGAGCGTCTTTCATTGGCTTCTCGAGAGTGCGGTAAGTGCCGTCTGAATGAGGGATCTTGCATTTCGCTGCGGCAGCGGCTTGCGCGCGTTCTTCGAAACGTGTCTTCCATTCAGTGACTAGAGTGAGATCTGTGCTTGTCTGCGGCTCCGGATCGTGCAGGCTACAGCACTGGTCATGCCGGATGAATTCTTCTTCGTTCTGAAGGAGGTCTGCGTGGCGTGGGCACAATTCAGGTGTCGCATTGTACCATTGAAGCATCGCAGGAGGTAGGGCGGCACGCCACGTTTCGTCATCCTTCGACTGCTTTGTGTCTTTTAGGGGGACAGTGTGCACCCAGCTCGGCGCAAATAGATATGCTGTTGCGGGAGCGCCATCACGTCCGCCACGATGCATGCGCTGCTTGAGACTCTCGACCGAAGGGGCTAGACCAAATAGGACTACACGCCGTACATGGGCGATATCGAGGCCGTAGGTGCATGTGTCGGTGCATACAGCGATGCGGAGTATCGAGCCATCCTGAATATCAAGCATGAACTGCGCCCGAGAGTCAACAGGAATGACGGAGTTGTAAAGTTGGACAATGAAGCGGCGGTTCGGAACAGAAGAGGAGATGAGCCGGTCGAGGAAAGTCATGACCTTCCACCCGAGCTCGATTGTCTCGCAGAAGACCATTGTAGTGGGGATCTGAGCACCAGAAGTCAAGTCCGGGGGAATCAGAAAGCTGAGATCTAAGAAGTCGTAGCCAGACACAGAGTGATTGAGGAATCTCGGTATGATCTTCAAGTTTGGGCGATCAATAGAGTAGCGTGCGTTGACATGGTTGCGGAAACCGAGATCGAACGCAATGATCCGAGCATCCGTAGGTGTCGCAGTTCCAGTTATAGCACCCCAGATTGTCGAAGAAGACAGACAAGGGCGCATATATTTGACCGAGGCGTAGGCAGTAATCCACTGTGTACCCGTTGCGAGCAGCAGATGGACTTCGTCGATAAGAAACCAGCGGATAAGCCTTTTTGTTTTGGGATTGCTGAGAATCTTCTCCAATCTATCGCTTTGCAGCATCTGAGGGCTCATGATTCCGAGGCGGACATCATCTCCGGAAGCCAGTTCCTGGAATAGATCCCGCTTTGGCTTAGCTCGGGAAGCTTTGCGGACAGTATCTTGATTGATGGCAAGAGCCCGGAGACCTCTAGAGCATGCCGTCTCTGCCTGATGACTTTGAAGATGCCTGTCAAGATGCTTGATATTTAATTTCGTACCTGCTGTTCACCCAGAAGTTTCGTGGGCACAACCACTATGCCTATCCCTTTCTCTCCACGAGCTTGTGCAGCAAGGAGTGGAGCATGGAGTAATGTTGTCTTGCCCATTCCTGGGGCCATAACAAGAAAGACATCCCTGCCGGCAATGAGGTCCATGCCGTGGTCAAGCTGATAGTCATAAGGCTGAGATATCTTGCATTTTTCGCGCAGAAGAGTGCAGAGCCAGTCCCGAGAGCCAACGGGGGGAGGATTTTCCATGGCAGTTTAAACATATAAATATGGGGGTGATTATAGAAGAACCATAGTAGTGATACAGGTGCAAGTACTTGGCAAGGATTCGCAAGGCGCGTCCGTCCGACGCGTCTTGCACACGCTCGCGCTGAGCACCTGACCTGCCGCCGTGCCGATTGAAACTCAGCGTTCCCACGGGGGACCTTCCCTTAGGCCTGTACTCGATGGTTCCAGCCTACCGATGAACTACGTAGAAGTCACAATGACGGCGATGCCGTGAAGATCGCAAACCTGGAAATTCCTTCGAATCAGCTCCCGTGAACTGAAGAAGAAATGCGATGCCACTATAGACATACCCGTATCAATTTCCATTACACGCTGCAGTTCTCCATCTTCGTGCACGGCTCTTGCTGAGCTGGCTGCCCCGCAATAACAAGAACATCCAACATCTCCTCGGGAAAATCCTCGTCTGAGGAAGACGGCACGTCCTCCTTGCGCCCTTCATTCCCCGATACCGTGTCATCACCCTCCCCGTCCTCATATTCCACCTGCACGTTCTCGCCGTCTTCATCTACCTCCGACACGTCCTCGCCTTCCGAGTCATCCTCGCCGTCACTCTCGTTCTCGAAATTCCAATCTGGTTCGCGATCCGAGTCCCCCGAGTCATCGCTTAACTCATAGACTTCGCCGTCTACAGGGTTGTACGACCCATCTGCATACCGATACCACCACGGCCCGTTCCTAACCTCCAGCAGGCGTGCAAGCCGAAATGCGGGGTCGCGAGGAATTCGGAGACGAGAGCGATCAAGTCGTTTTTCGGCCTTGCGCGCTTGTTGATGTAGACACCGAAGACGCATTCGAGCTCGTCGTCTATCCAGCAACACAGGATGGGGACATCGTATTTGTAGAGACCGGCGCGCCTCTTGATATCATGCGACGCAGCGGCCAAGTAGAGCCCGTCCTCGGGGTTTTCCAGGTGGTGCAAGAGGTCGCGCTCCTTGCCATATTTTGCGGCAAATTCGATGGTGATGGGCCATCCAAATACCCAAGTTATGACTGGATTAACTTCAGGTATAACGCGGTGAAAAACAAAGGGGTAGGTGGATGTGGTGATGAGCCGCTGAGCGCCGGTTGAATGTTACAAAGTCACCTGACTTCCGCGTACAACTGCAGTCTACGGTCCATAATTTTCACAACTTCGTGGTTGCCTTCTTTGCACGAACAGACCACATGTATGTAGTCATGCTCAACCTCCTTGTCCTTGAAAGGCGCCCCACGCAACAGCAAGTTCGGAGGGAGCAGCCACGACGTCGACACTGGCTTCGTGCACTACGTTCCGACTCCATCGACCTACACACTCCCAACTACAGCATACCCCAAAGCTAGCCTACCCTCTGCTATGCCTGAGCAGCGCCTTGCTCCGGAACGTGGCATTGTACTGCAGCAGGCTGTTAATGTCGCGCACCCAGTCGTCCTCCGTCCCCGGGCCCGCGCCCTCCGCATCGCCGCGCACGGGCGGGTCCGCAATCGACGAGCGGTTGATGCACGGTACCGGGAACCGCGACGCCTGCACCGTCACCGCCTCGCCAGGCCCGAGCACGTGCGACGTCTGCCCGTCCATCGACAGGCCCGCCGACGCGCGGCTGCGCGCGCCGATCTGCGTGCAGGCGCTGTCAGCGGTGGCGGAGATACAGCGCGACGGGGACGTACGCGGAGCGTGATGGAGGACGAGGACGGGAAGACGAGTGGGCGGAAGGAGAGGCTCCGCGGGCAGATGGGCGTCAGCACGAGTGCGCTCAGGGACGGGTGCACGATCGGCCCGCCGGCGGAGAGCGAGTACGCGGTTGAGCCCGTCGGCGTTGACACGATCAGGCCGTCGGACTGTGCACGCGTCAGTGCCTGCTGGCGGGACAGGCGGAGAAAGGGCACGCACCACGGCCTCGGTGAGGTGCTGCCCGTCAACGAAGATGTCGATCGTGTTCAGGTGCGGGCTCGAGCCGCGGTGCAGCGCGACCTCATTCATGACCTGCCAGTCTGCCCGCGCGGATGAGGAGAGAGTGGCGCGACGAGGTGGGGCCACTCACGGACCTTCGCCGTGCGCACCGATGCGCGCGCCGTCCGCGCCCTCGAACGTGCATGCGAGCCGCATGCGGTGCAGCACCGTCGCGCGGCCTGCGAACGCGCTGTCGAGCGCCTTCGCGTAGTCGTCGATGTCTGCGCCACGCTGCGTCAGTGCGAGTCAGCGGCGTGCAGGAAGAACGCACGGAAGGGAAGGAGGAAGCCCAGCGTGCCCATGGAGAAGCTGAGCACGGGCGGTACCGCGCCAATCTTGAAGAGCGACGATGCATGCAGGATGGTGCCGTCCCCGCCGAGCGTAACAATCAAGTCGATTTGTTCTGCGTCGGGTCCTGCGCGTGACACTATCAGCACGGACGGCATCCAGCTTGACCGCGGCGCACCTGGATGCCATACCTCGACGCCTTCAGGGATGTCCGGCCGGTCCTCGTGAAATATGCGCACAGACGGGTACTTTTCCCGCATGTACCTGTAGGGCGAGATGTCTGTCGGACACGAACGCACATAATGCATGAAGAGGCTCACTGGAGCAGGACATCGATGGCATCTACGACGACCTTGGTGCGATGCTTGTTCACGATCAGAAGAGACCGTGGTGGCTCCCAGTGTGTTCGCTGTCTGTCTTACAGGAAACGAGCGTATGGTTAGCTCTTCGGTTGCCCGGGATATGCACTGATGTCCGGCCTACGTTGAGAATGTGCGGTAGAGTGGGGAGAAATGGCAGGCAGGTTGCCGCCTGTGGCGATGTCCCGCGAAGTATTCGTGTGGCGGTGACCATCGAGCTCCGGAGACACGAGGAGATCTCAGTGGAGGTCGGCATCGCAGTGCAGAAGAGAGAAAGGACAACATCAGAGTAAAGCTTAGTGAATCCTCCACGCTATGGGCCCGACGACTTTGCACAGTCGACGTGGTCGAGAGAGAAGTCGAGTTGCGAACAGTCCTTTCAGCGACCCTGGGCGGAACGGAGATGTGCTCCGACGCGCCTGGCTTATTTATTTCGTTTGTGCAAGAAACCCACCGCAGCGGTTATGGATCTTGTTCGACCGACCGTGAGCTGAATACTTGGTGGAGATATTTTAGGCGGCCACGGTCTAGCGTTCCTCGAGCACAGGAAATGAAGAATAAGGACAACCAGCGACTCGATGACCGCCGAGTGTGAGAGAAAGATAGTTGCCATTTCCGGAAGTTGTGGCTCAGCCCATCTTGCCGCATCCGAGTCCGTTGTTCAATCTCTCGTACTACCGCATACCGCAAGAACACTGCAGTACTGGCCAGAGCCATGCACATCTCCACAGGCTCTGCAAAAACTATAGACACTATCGGTCGGAACTTCCTTGGTAGCGACGACCGTCTGGACTCTGGCAGCAGCATTCGAATTTCGTACGGAGGTGTCGAACAAGCTCAGAAATTGGGCTGGGCCGCCCTGCAGTTGTCTTGCTCTACTGAACGAGCGTAGTATTGGCATGCCTCCGCAAGCACACAGCCCGCAATGGGTACGTAATCTGTCTGATATTGATCAACGCTGGAGAACGTTGGTCGTACTTACACACATCTTCCGAGATGCAGTGTGCACGGTGGCATCCACTGGTTCAATCAGGCCAAGCACTAGGAGCCGCACCTGCATTTAACATGGTTATTCGTACTGACCCACGCGCATCCAGTCAGTGTGTACAGCAGTCTAAATAGGCGCCCATATCAGTCCGCTAACCAGGAAGCAGCCTCGCGTCCAGAGCGTGCCCCTGGCGTGCTTCAGACGCCACTTACGCGCTCTTGGAGTCCCATTTCTTTAGGTTTTCCAGAGCCTGTTTTCAGCACTTGCACTAGTCAACGCGGGATCCATGATCTGACGTCAGTGCACTGCACTCCGCCCATCGTGCTCGACAGCAAATCCCGTGTTCACGACGCCGCGACGTCGAGGATACGCGCTGCTGATAATCTTTGCTGTGCATTGGCCCGCGTTGTCCCAGAAGGTGCGCTGAGGGCAGCCTCATGCCGGCGGCCTAGTGCTTGTGACCTTCGAATTTCTCGTCTCCGGCGTTCCGGGTGGTGCATCACAATCGTGTGAGCAGGCCTCGTTGCCAGTCGCCGTCATCGTGTCCCAGAAGTGATCTGCTTCTGGGGTGCGATAAAAGCTAGCTGCCTGCGGCGGAGGGCTCCTCACCTCTCACGTACAACCCTCTGCCTGTGCTGAATCCTATCCCCGTTCTAACTCCTGAGCCTGCAATCACCATGGCGTCAATCAATGCTGTCCGCGTCGCCCTCTACGTTCTCCTGGTAAGCAACGGTCACTTAT